>SZWC01010292.1:33932-73678 GCA_023375785.1 Penium margaritaceum
TCGCAGAGGCACTCACTCGGCCTGACAAAGCAGAGTGGGACGAAGCAATTCGCAGTGAACTCAGCTCCATTGAAGAGAATGGGACCTGGGTGCTGGTGGACAGACCTGCCGGGGCTCACGTTGTGGGGTCCAAGTGGGTGCTGAAAGTAAAAAGGAAACAGGATGGCAAGATAGACAAGTACAAGGCACGGGTGGTAGCAAAGGGGTTCTCCCAACGGCCTGGCGCAGAGTACGATGAGACCTTTGCCCCAGTTGTGACGTTTGCCTCCATCCGGTCAATGCTCGCCATTGCTGCTGCCGAGAACATGGAGGTCCACCAGATGGATGTCAAGACAGCCTTCCTTTACGGCAAACTTGACAAGGAGGTATTGATGGAGGTTCCGGAGGGGGTTGATGCTCCTCAGGGCAAGGTGTGTAGATTGGTGAAGGCACTCTATGGGCTAAAACAAGCGCCAAGACTTTGGTACCAGGAGATGGACACCTTCATGGCCAAGGAGTCCTTCATGCACTGCGACAATGACCCTAGCATGTACGTGCATGAGAGTGACAAAGGGACTATGTTGGTCGCCTTGTACGTTGATGACCTGATTCTATGCTCCTCTTCAACGCAGCTGCTAGACGATCTCAAGGGGCAGCTGAGTAGCAGATTCAAGATGAAGGACATGGGTCCTCTTGACTTCTATCTTGGAATTGCAATCAAGCGCGACAGAGCAGCAGGTACCATCAGCCTGAACCAGACAAAATACATCGACTCCATCCTCAAACGATACGACATGGCAGATTGCAAACCTGCCAGCACACCCATGAGCTCGGAGTGCAAACTCTCCACCTCCATGTCCCCATCCAACGAAGCGGAGAAAACTGACATGCTGGGCATCCCATATCAGTCTGCACTGGGTAGTCTGATGTATGCCATGGTCGCCACCCGACCAGATATAGCCCATGCTGTTGGGCAGGTGAGCCGGTTTGTGGCCAATCCCGGTCCACTACACTGGCAGGCCGTGAAGCGCATCATGCGCTACCCTCAGGGGACGCGGCACGTGGGGCTCCAGTTTCGAGGCATCGCTGGATCCGCATCACTCCGTCTCATGTGCTACACTGATGCTGATTTGGGAGGGAATATCGATGACAGAAAATCTACCTCCGGCTTCGTGTGTATGTTGAATGGAGGTGCAGTCAGTTGGGCAAGTCGCAAGCAGGAATGTGTCTCTTTGTCAACAGCTGAAGCTGAGTACATCGCCTTGGCTGAGGTGTGTAAAGAGATGCAGTGGCTACGAAGCTTGCTATCCGAGATGAAGGCACCACAGGCAACGGCGACGGTCATCAAGATTGACAACATGAGCGCCATTGACATGTCATAGAACCCCGTCCTGTCCAGGCGCACAAAGCACATCGAGATCCGCTACCACTACGCTCGAGACTTGGTCTACAAGCAGACAGTGGAGCTCGAGTATGTCGGCACCAAGCTGAACCGGGCTGACATGCTTACAAAGCCACTGGACAAGGATCTCCACCAGGCGGGCAGGCAAGGTGTCGGCATGGTCAACGCAAGTGATGACGAATGATGATGGTCACTGACGCAAGGTGCAAGGGAGAGATTTGTTGAATATGTTTGCCCCTTGTTCAGTATTGTACGACGGATCAGGAATGCTCTGCCCCTTGTGGAGGTATGACCCCTAGATCTGTTGTAGTGTGACTCAACTATGCTCTGTCTCTTGTGAGATATGACCTGTGAGTACACCATGTGGGTGAATGGTTACCTTGGCCATTTTGTTGATTTGGCCAAGTGAGAGGTCATGAGGTCGATCCTGGCCCCATGCATATCTTGTTTGCTGTGGAAGCTTCCAAGAAAGAAAGTCCGTAGCTTCTTGGACGCTACATGGTTGGTCTGTCACCTTGGCACTAGGATGCTTATGTGTCAAGCCCACACTGCAAGTCTATTGGTGACGTGGCTGGTTCAGGCCACTTCCCAGGAATGTGCTTTTGAGTTCTAGGACTGGACAGACAGCTATAAAAGGACTTGTCTCGCATGCTGATCAATCAACCCTTGCTTGATGATCTCTTGCGTATTGACGACTTGAGCTCTTCTTGAGATGTAATGCTAAGGCGTTAGTACTCTTGAAGGTGAAGTGTATGCCTGATTAAGTCTGGGGTGCATGACACATGTCAACAAAGGAAGAAGGCCTAAAAAACTTTGTGAGCTTTTCGGTTTCGCGGCTTCTCTGCCAGAGGTGGTTAGCTCAGTAGCTAACAGTCCGCGCCTCGAGCGCCGCGCCGGGTGCAGCTGCTGCTGGCAGTAGCTCCTCCCGTTCCTGCTGTTCTGCTGCTGCTGCTGCTGGTGGGGCCTGCGCCTCGGGCGCCGCGGCGGATACAGCTGCTGCGGTAGGCAGCACCCCCTGGTCCCGCTGCTCTACTGCTGCTGCTGCTGGTGGCGTCCGCGCCTCGAGCGTCGCGCCGGGTGCATCTGCTGCTGGCAGCAACTCCTCCCGTTCCTGCTGTTCTGCTGCTGCTGCTGCTGGTGGGGCCTGCGCCTCGGGCGCCGCGCCGGATACAGCTGCTGTGGTAGGCAGCACCCCCTGGTCCCGCTGCTCTACTGCTGCTGCTGCTGGTGGCGCCCGCGCCTCGAGCGCCGCGCCGGGTGCAGCTGCTGCAGGAGACAACACCTCCTGGTCCCGCTGCTCCACTACTGCTGCTGCTGGTGGCGCCCGCACCTCGAGCGCCGCGCCGGGTGCAGCTGCTGCAGGAGACAGCACCTCCTGGTTCCGCTGCTCTGCTGCTGCTGCTGCCAGTTGCACTTGCACTTCGAGTGCTGCGCCGGGTGCAGCTGCTGCAGGAGCGGCTGGTCCCGCTGTTCCACTACTGCTGATGCTGCTGGTGGCACTTGCGCCTCGGGCGCTGCGCCGGGTGCAGCTGCTGCAGGAAGCCGTTCTTTCCGTTTCCGCAGTTGGGGTCTCCCGGGGTGCACCTTTGATGCAGGTCGACCATCCGCCGTATCTGACGTTTTCGTTCGGGGAGGTAACTGTTGCTGGGCCTCTGATTCGGCTGCTGGTGCCGGTTCCTCTGAGGTCCTGGGGCATCGGATAGGGAGTTTTCCTTGCTCTGCCCGACGGCGCTTCTTTGTGCCACTCTCCACTTCCACCCCAGCATGTTTTCCCTTTTCCTCGTCTCCCTCTTGCTGCTGCGCCTGTTGTTGTAGCGTACTGGGTCCAGCTCCTTGCCCGTGTGCCTCCACGTGTGCCGAGATAGGCACCCGAATACCTGACGAAACAAGCCGGGTCCCCCCGGCCAAAGAGACCTCAGGAATGGTTGTGGTAGTGATGGGCGGAGGGGGGCGTTGTGGGCGAGAAGGCGACGGAGGTGCCCCTGCAAACGTAGCCGCCACCTCTTCCACATCCTCCTCGGTGCTAAGGCGGGGCGGGTGGCCGCCACCCGCAGCAGCTTGCCAGCGAACAGGAAGCTTCTCGAGCCGCTCACGGCGCACCATGATGTTGGAGGTGTGGCGGCCCTCGAGCCACACATAAACGCCATCGACAGCCCAAACCTGGTAGCATTGGTCCAAGAGGGTGGCTTCATTGTGCCGTGCCCGTCCGATCTCCTCTCGCTTCGGCCGCACCCCGTCACCCACCTGGAAGTCATCTACCATGAGGCCAGCATTGGCACGGTCCACCCCACGCTGTGTTGCGACGGACCCTCGCCTGCGAGCCTCTTGGAGATACTTCTGGAGCCAAGCTCCTCGTTGTTTCATGAATTCCACCTCATCAGCCACCGTCGATCCCTCCTCTCGTGGTGGCACCGGTGCGTCAGGCATGAGGGGCAGGGTGGCTATTGTCCAATGTTGTTGGCCATGACGCAGCATGTAAGGTGAGAAGCTGGTGGAGGAGTGGGGTGTGATTTTGTACTCGTAGACAATGTCCTCCAGTTGCTCGTCCCATTGTGCAGTGTCATCCGACAGTTTCCGGATGGTTTGGGTGATGGCCCCATGCATGCGTTCGACCTGACCCTGCGCCTGCGGCTGATAGGGTGCCCCATTATCAATCTGGATGTTGAAGTAGGCGGCCACCTCCGCGAATATCCCAGCGAAGTGTGAGCCGTTGTCACACTGGATGGTTTTGCATCCGCCTCCCCGGTAGATGACCTCCTCTTTCAGAAACGTTGCAGCGTGTGCTGCATCGGCTTTGGGAACTGCACGAGCCATGACCCACTTGGTCATGTGGTCGATGCCCAGGATCCAGTGCACATTCTTGCGTTGAGTGGTGCGGAGGGGGCCATGGAAATCAATGATGACTCGCTCCATGGGTGCGCCAAGACGGGCGCACACGAAACGAGGTTGGTGGATTCGTTGGCGGGGTTGGTGACAGATGCATGTCCCACACGTGGCAACCACCTCCCCAATCTGTTTCTTCAAACCCACCCAGTACACCTGCGGGACCAAGGCTTCGTAGACCGTTGCAGAGCGCGTGTGCATGCGGTCGTGCTCTTGCATGATGAGTGTATCCCTCAGCGGCACCGGGGTGCACCACCGCAGTCCATATGCGTTCTCTTCTCGCCGCCACAGTCGCTTCTGCAGCCACACATATTTGTCGAGTGTGGCCTTCGCATCCGAGCGGACATGGGCATCTGGGTAACCTCCGTCATAGTGCGGGCCCCAGACAAGACCTGGGCCCGTGCCCAGTCGGACCACTCGTATGTTTTGGCTGGTGGTTCCTTCTGCCAGTAGTCCAGATCACTCCCAGGGGCCAAGGCGAGGAGGCGAGTCCGCATCTCCTCAAAGGATTCCGATGGTGGTGGTACTCTGCGACCTGCTGATTCTGCCTGATGTCGTTCATCGCCTGACCCCGGCGGGATGGCCTCACTTCGCGTGCGCTTAGAGGAGCTGCGCGTGGCGGTCGGTTCCGCCGTGCTCGTGGAGGTCGTCATAGTGGGACGATGAAGGCGGGATGAAGTGCGCCGCGTAGTGACAGGTAGTCCGGCAGAGGCTGCGGTAGCAGCTGGCTCGTTGGTCCCATCAGGTGCAGGCTCGCGGATGACCGGTGGATTATCCACTGGAGGTGGCCCTGCTCCAGGCGCCTCGGGCAGTTCCGGGAGATGAGAGCTGCTTGGCGCGACTCCGGCATCACCGCCAGACGGTGGATCATGCACCGGCAGGGAGGCTGCTCCGGGCGTTGATGTCACAGGTGCAGGAGGAGAAGGCGGAGGAGAGGGAGGGCGAGGAAGAGGGCCAAAGACCGGAAGTGCGATGAGGGTTTCTCGCTGGTGCGGGGGAAGGGGTAGGGAGGGGGCATCAGGAGAAGGGGGCCTCTGATCTGCCGCAAACGGCTGCGTTACGGGGAGGGTGTTAGTCGCGCTTAGGGTTGGTACGGACCGAGGGCGCGCAGGACCCGCGCCATTCCCCACTTGGGTAGGCAGCGAGGGAGGAGGAGGTACAGACGCTGGAGGCGGGACGGTGTTCGGTGATGGCTGATTGGCTGAGGAGACTTCCGCCCCACCGTGGGGCGAGTCCTCGTTGCTAGTGCTCGAACTATGCTCCGAAGAGGGGGAACCGAGTCGCTGGCGGTGAAGCCAGCGCATGAACACTCTCAGCGCCCTGCCGTCACGAGGGTTGGCCGTCCGTGCTGGGAAGACACGGCGAAGGCCTGCATGATTCTGCTCATCAGCGTCTGCATGGCGGTAGGCAGCCCGCAGTATGATCCCTCGACGAGCAAAGGGACGCAGGTTTATGGGAAGGGGGTCTCGGTGACGCTGTCGCACTGCCCTATCAAGGAAGCAGCGGAAAACACGGGCTCCGCGGTCAAGAGAGAGGTCAAGGGGATAGAGGAAGCGGAGGAAGTCGTGATGGTACAAATTGAAGCTTGTTGTCAGGAATGGGAGGAGTCCGGCCTGCCTGCGTTCCGGGTGCTCGGGCGTCATTGTCCAGTGCAGGAAACAGCGGAAGGCTGCCGGGCCATCAGCAGTAGAAGAGTCTAGTGGGTAAAGGTGCCGCAGTCCCTCCAAGTACTCCTCCCACTCAAAATCCAACCTCTGCACGGCGCTGATCATGAAGGAGCGAGTGACGTCACGGATCAGCTGTTGTTGCAGACGCTGTTCTTGCTCGTCGACAAGCTGCCTGGCCTGGTCGACCATCGCGCAGATGGCACGATAGTGCTGTGAGACGTCTTCTCGGAGGGACAGAACCCTCGTTCGTTGCTGGGACATGTCCTGCAATCTGGCACGGACTGAGGCCCAGTCTGCCTCACACTCCGTTCGCATCTGCCGGAGGTCAGAGAGCTGAGCATCGAGCTGCTGCAGCCCTGAAGTCAAGCGAACCGCTTCTGCCCGGGTGGTCCTGAGGGTACGGCCCAGTTCTACGCGTTGGTCAATGAGACGTTGCCCTTCATCCGCGGGTGGTTCTTCCCCTCTGTCCGCGGCCTCGTTCCACGCATCTTGCTGGCGCCGCACTTCCTGAAGTCTAGCTTCGATGGCGGTGACTTGCGCCTCTTGCTCTTGGACACGCTGGTGGCCGTTGGTGTGGGCAGATTCGCACGCAGAGAGGGTGGTTCTGGCCTGCGCCAGGTTCGCGGCAGAACTGCGTACTTGGCCCGCGTATGAACGCAGCCATGTCATGTGTTGCTCCCAGAGTCTCTCCACTCGTCCCGCCCATGCGCGATTCTGGGTTACATGAAGAGCCAATGTTTGCCACAACGCCTCGCCGCTGTGGGGGTCAGGTGCTTCCGGGGAAGGTGGGGGTGCCGGGCAGGGATCGTCCATGCCGAGGTTGTCAAGAAGGTCTGCCGCATCGGCCATGGTGAGAAACGCTGCAAGCGCGCGACCCTCCAACTCAAGAGCAGCACTCGTGGACGCCGTGTTTCCTGCGAGTTCGTGCTCGTAGCGTGCGCAAGCTGTGTGGTCCATCTTTGGTGTGGTGTCGTTGGCCCGTCGGTGGTCGTCGATAGGAGATGCGGGAGAAGTATGTTCCAAGTCATCCGCAGTTGTGTCTGTCTCATTCGTGGATCGTCGGTTCTGTAAGCGGCGTGAACTGTGGGAATGAGAATTTGAGGGTTGCCGTCAGGATCCACGAGACGGTGTCCGGACGGTTCGGGGCGAACGGGCGGGATGGGCGTGCCGCCGTGACCGTCGGAGGGCAAGGGGCATGTCAGGCTCCAGACCTCGTTGATGTGTCGGAGGGTCTCCTCGGATCCCCGCCGATCTTCTCGACACGTGTTCAGCGAGGAGGATGACGTCTTCCGCCGTCGCCTGCATGTTTCCCGCGGTGCCTGTGTCCGCCTCTGTCGGATCCGGTGCATGATTCTCCGGAGAGTCGCTGCTGTCCGTGGATGACGCCGGTGCGTCAGCGACGAATCGCACGAAGCGGGAGCCGGTGGATTGATTGCCCGCATGTTCTGCATGGTAGGTGGAGAAAGCCTGCCCCGTCAGCAATCGCGCATTCCGCTGAGCTGGCGCTTCCGTTGCGTCGAAGTGAAGCGGGGCGTATGATGGCGCCCCGTCATCGTCGTACATTGTCATGCATTTTCCCCCAAGCAAAATTATCACGTCGCATGCCGTCAGCCAATCGTTGGCGAGGAGGACGTCGTAAGTGTATGTCTCACACACCTGAACCGGAAAACTTCGGTGTATATTTCCGACCTGAAGGGGAGATAAATCAATTTGACCCTCGGACTGGGTGATTTCGCCGCCCGCGGTGCCGAATCGGATATCGACTGCGCGAACAAGGTTCGACCAATTGAACCGCCGGATGACGCGCATGGCCACCGTGGTATGTGTGGCACCTGTGTTCACGATCGCGATGAATTTCACACCGGCAATCCATACAGGGCATGAGACGACTGTGCATGTGTACTCCGGCACCGGTTGACGGCACAATGTCATCGGTCGCCATGCGAGGGCCCCCGCCTCGAGAATCTCATGAACAGTCCATCGGGTCCCATCGACATAATCCCTCATCATTCGGTGACCGTGCGACTCGAGCCAACAAGTGACTCTCCAGCCGGATGATGCTAGCGCAGCGTTGATTTCTTCAAAGAAGGTTTCCAGCTGTGTAATTTGCCCTGGCAGATGGGTAAGGACCTCCATCCAAGGTAGCGCGAGGTGTGTTCGGTCGAAGAATTGCCGGATTGCATCCGCTGCTACCGAGCGGACCGCCGCTGCTGGCAGTGGCGACACGACCGTTGGAGTGCGCGCCGTGGGTGCAGGGGCAGAGTCGCGTCGCGTTTGGCGAAGCCAATCTCCGTACTCCTTGTGCGTCCATCCAGGCGCATCCTTGAAGAGTTCGGTTTTGCGTCGTACATTTAGGTGACCCACATCGTCATTTTCTTGAGGAAAGCTGTCAAGAGGGTACGCCCAGCGATACTCCTCAGCGGTGAGTTCCCATGCTTGACCTTGAATCAGGACGGCCTTGCCAAAAGGGGGCTCGGGCGGAGGTGGGCTATCGCCATGTGACGGTGCTTCGAGAGAACCACGATCCTTCCACCCTTCACGTGGGAGCCGGCTAAGAGCGTCTGCGTTGCGATTCGCGAATGCTGGCTGGTACTTGATCGTGAGGTTGTATCCTTGGAGAAGCAAGGCCCATTTGCCCAGGATCCCTTCATGGTTCTGGGTTGTGAGCAACCACTGAAGGGCCTGCTGGTCCATGAGAATGGTGAAGGGTTTACCATTCTTGACGTAATCTCGGTATAACTGAATGGCCCATAGTACCGCCAGACATTCTCCTTTCACCGGAGGGTACTTGGCTTCCGCATCGTTGAGCGTGCGGCTGCCATAGCAGACCACTCTCATCATGCCATCATCTCCTCGTTGAGACAGGATGGCCCCAATGCCCTCTTGTGAAAAGTCTGTTGTGATGACGAACGGGAGGTTGAAGTTTGGGAATTCCAGCATTGGGGCCGTGATGAGGCGATGTTTGATCTCGGCCCAGGCAAGCTGGCATGCTTCAGTCCATTCAAATGGCTCATCTTGATGGGTAAGGCGCTGCAATGGACGAACAATCTTCGCATGGTCGCGGACAAATTTGCGGTAGAAGCTGACAAACCCGAGGAAGATCTTGACTTGGGATGATGTAACCGGCCGTTTCCAGTCACGGACGGCTGCGATCTTTTCTGGGTCCGTGGATATGCCCTGTGCATTGATGATGAATCCCAGGAATTCCATGCTGTCTGCTCCGATGACACACTTGGCAGCCTTCAGACGGAGGTTTGCGGAGCGTAGGGCTGAGAAGACGGCGTCAAGTGAGGCCATTAGTTCTTGAAAGCTGAACGCCGCGACCATGACGTCATCCACGTAGCAGCATGCGTTAGGTACGTCGCGCAACACCTGGTCCATCACGCGTTGGAACGTAGCACTGGCGTTACGCAACCCGAAGGGCATGCGCGTGAAGGCATACAACCCATCCGGAGTGATGAAGGCTGTCTTCAGCATAGAGTTGCGATCCATGGGAATGGTGTGAAAGGCCGACTTGACATCGAGCTTGGCGAACCAACTCTTCCCGCGTTGACGCTCTTGGATATCAACAATGAGCGGCATGGGATATGCATCCTCAATCGTGACCTTGTTGAGGTCGCGGAAGTCGACACAGTATCACTTTGTACCGTATGGCTTCCCCACGATCACCAGATTGGAGCGCCACGGGCTTTCCACTTCCACAATCACACCTTGTTCCTTGAGTTCTCGCAGACCTTCGTTGATGACATCCTTTTGATCTTGTAGTAGACGTCGAGCTTTCTGCTTATGTGGCGGCGCGTCTCCGGTGTTAATAACATGGACTGTGTCAACTGCTCCGATCTCGGCAGATTTGCCTGCGAACACTTCTTCATGGTATTCGAGGAGTTTCCTGACTTCTTGTTTCTGTTGTTCTGTCAAACGCTCGTGAAGCATGTGGTTCCATCGTTGGGAATGTGGAACCGTTGGTGGGGGTGGCTCTTCCTCTCCCACCAGACCGGCTCCAAGGTCAGGGTCTGGGTCCCAATAGTCATAGACCTGCAGGTTGAAATTCGGGAGCTGCTGGGCGAGATGGTGAGGGCCCTAGATGGACGGGGTGGGGGCTCATCATCGAGGCGCAGCCAGCCGACATCACTCATTGGTTCGTCATCTGAATCATCCGAGCTCCCGTCCTCACAGAAGGCAGTGTCGCTGTCGCACACCAACATTTTTCCTTTGCGTTCCGCCTCCATAACGGGGTCGCTTGGGATCATTGGTCGTGAGTTCCCCTGCATAGGAGAGTGATCCGAGAGCTGAGGGAGCCGAGGATGAGGAAGGGTGGATGGCACCCTACCAGACTCGCTGGGGTGTACAGCGGCTGAAGGGGGGAAGAGCCACTCTGGGAACGTCACTGATGGTCTGGGTATTGGCCCCATCGGGATCTGAGGTCGATCATCTGACGGAGCAGCTGGTGTTCGTTCGGGATACGGCTGTTCCGCCATAGGCACGCGGTCCAGCTCTTGTTCCTCCTGAGTCGGTGCCGATAAAGTGGGCGGGACATCGTGCCTTGGGAATGCCAGGATAGAGTTTCTGGCGGCGTGGTCCTCTGCGCAGGCTTCCTCCAACAAGAAGGGGTGGCCAAATTTCGTGGGCATTGATGTGCGTGGCCCCACGATGAGTGCTGTACACGTGGTATACCCCGATGAAGTCAGTTGCATGACGCCCTCAGCATAGAACAAAGCGGCCTGTCGGGGAATGAGGTAATCTGTTCCCAACAGGACATCATAAGTGCGAGCCATCGTGACTTGCATTCGTACGACTTCGTGGATGAGGCCCACCTGTAGGGGAAGATCATCTACGATGCCATGCCCTGCATCCATGCCGCCAGACACATTTGTGAATACTTTGGTGGTTGGTCGAATTTTGTGATGCCAGCCGACCGCTTGCAGGACTTGAAGAGTTACTGTAGTGTGAGTAGCACCAAGGTCAATGATGGCCAGGAATTTCTTGCCGTATATCCACACAAAGCAGCTGGTCACTTCGTGGTGGGGAGCCTGTGTGCGCGGCGGCGCCAGGGGCATGGGTCGCCATCCCCAGGTGTCAGGCTCATCTCGGATAGCCAGCCTGCTGAATCGGTCATGCGGGGTCTGTGTGCAGGTAAGGCGAATGCCAGCTGGTCGAAGCTTCTCCGCGTACTCTTGCAGAACTGCTGCAAAGTCCGGGAGACAAGTGGGGTTTTTCTGTAAGTATTCTCCCAAGGACACCTCCTGGAAGGGACGATGGAAGGAGGTCATGATACCTGCAGAGGGTGCACTGCGTGCCGTAGCTTCAAAGGACACCTTCTGGCGACGCGGCGGTGTGGGACCCCTTGGCGGCGGCGCGCGCGCAGGTGGTGGGTGGTTCCTGGGCATCGCTGTGATCTGACTTGGCAAGCGCGTCGAACGCGCTTCGACACACTTCTGAAGATCCGCTTTGGCCTGTTCCTGTCGCTCCTTGTATTGGCGCATGCGTTCATACATCTCCGCAATCGACCATCCCTCTACGCCTTGCGCTTGAGCCACCGTGACCAATTGCCGTTCTACCTCCGTCGGGGGGGTCTCCGTGGTCTGTTCCTCCGATCGAGGAAGTCTGAGCTTCACGTTCCGTGCCGGTGCATCCGAAGTGGACGGTTGGGTGGCGGCTGGGATTTCTCCAGTTTCCCTCTGCTGCGCATATGCTTTCCATTGCGCCGGTCCATTATCTGCCGGACCAGAGGGTCGGGCGGTGATGTTGGGGCCAACAGCTTGCCGGGTCGCGCCAGCTCCAGCCGATCCGCGTCCCTGGTATTGTCCTCCTCTGGCTGATACGCCAGGCATTGGGGTGGGGTTGGGGCACTCTCGGCGCCGATGAGTGAACTCTCCGCATCCATAGCAACTCCCTGGTGGGTAGTTATGGGGGTTCATTGGGTTGGGTGCCGAAGCGCCCGTTGGCATGCGAATAGTGGGTGCCACATGCTCATTTGGTGCAGATTGCTCTCGGGCCGCTCGTCGTTTTATCTCCCGTTGCTGATGTTCCGCTTCCTCCTTCAAGGCGTCCAGCGTGTTGAACTGGCGGAGATCTAAAGTGTTGGCTATCGCTGGGACAAGAGAATCCCTATAGTACTCCTTGATCATGCGTAAGGGAATATCGACGCAGCGCACCGAGATCTTGGTAAACTTGTCGTTGTGCAGCTTGATGTTTTCTCCAGACTTCATGCGGATTGTACGAATCTGGAGCTCCGCCTCCTCCAGGCTCATGAGATCGAAGCGCTTAGTCATCCTGTTCGCCAGGTCGTCAAAGTCAGCAAAAGGGCGTTCCTTATGCTCTGCCGTAAACCACTCCAGGGCTTTCCCTTGTAGTGCGAGATGTACCGCTGGGACAATATAGTCAGGAGACAGCAGTCCGTAGTCGAGACAAGTGCCCAACTTAGACAGCCACATAGCCGGGTCCTCCTCTGGTTCACCTTTGAAGACGTCGAGCTTTGGGAGGGTGTAGGAAGCCTTTGCCGCTGGGCTTGCGGTCAGTTCCTGCGGAGTCACCATCTGCACCTGTGCCCGCGGCGGGGCCCCCACGTGAGATCGGTGTGCCTGCGCCAGGCCAACTTCCCTAGTACCAGCCGACGAAGCAACCGCTGCTCCCCTTGATCGAGCGCGTCCTGCATCGGTTCCTCCCAGTCCAGAACTCCCCATGTGCTGTCTTGTGGTTCTCGTCTGCACCCGTACAGCATACTGCTTACTTCCATGAGCCATTGATGCTTGTCCAAGTCCGGTCACCCCAGCCACCATGCGAGATTGCTGCTGGAGTCGTCCTGCCGCTGACGTAGCCGACGTCTTGCCTGTTTGATGATGAGACGGCTGCCATCTTGACTGCACAGGTGGTATGGTGTTTTTTGTCGACAAAGCCCCGGTGTGGGCGTGCGCGTCCGCAGTGGCGCGTGTTTGCCTGGTGGGTCCAATTGTGGATGAAGCACTGACCCCTCGTGGTTCTGGAACTTCTCGGCGGCGTGATGCAGTTACTGCAGAGGGCGTCCTGCTCACGTGTTGCTGTTGTTGGGGCTGTGGCATGGCATTCAGGCGATGCGAAGTCACAGCAGACTGATCATCCCGTCGAGCTTCCCTGGGCCATCGTCCCATTGCCTCCAAACTCCTCTCCGTCCGAGGTGGAGACATTCCGCTTTCCGAAGCCGGTCGGCGAGGGTAGGCAGTGGGGCTAGAGGGGACCACCCTGGGACGGAAAGTGACAGGTTGATGCAAGGTGTCCAGTGCCCGCACCGAAGGGTGATCCAATGGTAACTCATCTTCTTCTGCTTCGTCCTCCTGGATGTCGTCCAAATCTGCATCATCCCTGTCATGGGTGGCGGAGGGTACCGGTGAGGGGGCCCTTGGGGTGGAGAACTCGAGACGCCGTGGTGCTGTTTGCGTTGGCGTCATCTCCACTGCCTCGTAGACGGTTCTCCCATCTGGCGTTGTGACCTCATGAAGCAAAACCGGTCCTTCATCCGCCTCTGGTTCCTCTTCTTCTTCCGATACATAGTCCTCCACCTGCATAGATTCGTGGTGCCCGTCCGGGTCATGCGGGCCAACTTCCTCCGGATCCTCCTGTGTTGGGCTCGCCAACCGCGCCTGTCGGATCGCCTTCCATTCACGGAGCTCCTCGAGCCGCCGCAGGTGGAACTCCTCTTCTTCATCGGGATCCATCTCGTCTGCTTCGTTGTACAGCTGCGGGGACCGATCATTCACCGGATTCCACTCGAAGTTAGGATCAAGCCCTGGCGGATCCTCAGGGCTTTTCTCGTAGCGGCGCGTGGGGGCGGCTCGTCTCATCTTCGCTTCTTCGGAAGCGCAAGACGCGGTAACGTTCGTCCTCGCGTTGCCGACGCCACTCGTTGAATAGCCCACCGGCGCGGGTGCTCTATCCTGGTGCCGGGGATCTTCGTTCGATCGAAGATCCGACGGCTCTCCCCATGAAGAACCTCGCCCCAGATTATAGACTGATCTGCAGGCACATGTCACACTCGTCACAGGAAACAAGTGAAATCCACGCTCACCGCACCATTAACACTGTTATACCCTTTTTCGCCTTCGGCCGGAATTGGGTCTGGCAGTATGCGAGGATCAGCTCCGCAGGCGTTCACTCTTCCCGAGCTATCCCCGCGACTGGGTTCTCCGGGCCCGCTCTATGCTGAACCGCCTAGCCCTTCGAAGGCATGCGACAAATCATTCACCAGACGAGCATTGACTGCTCTTGCTTTCCGCTAGCCTAAAGACAATCACCACATGGCTATTTCAGCAATTCACTCATCCCAATAAATCCTTGATGGTCAATCATTCACCGGATGAAGCGATCTCAACACAGAGAGCCCTCCCTAAGTGCTCACAGGAATAGCTCGATCAACAGTCCACCAGACTACCAAGGCATTTACGCTTGTGTTTCTCACCAGGCACTGACGGTCAATCATCGACCATACCACATGATATCAAATTGCAGGAACCTCGTCTGACTACACAGGGGAGAGGACTTGAACAATTATGGAATGTGCATTCAACCGAAGGAAGGTACAAACAAGCAACCAACCTCCTATCTAAGTAATCAGCAGCCTAGACATCACCCAGCAATACACGCAGACCATAAGCCTCCCGTATCTCTGGATCATCGGCTGGAGATGGTCCTGGCACAAACACCGTGTGGTGCATGGCAGCTTCGTTGCCTGCCCGTGGAACGACGCGACGTAGCTCCAATGGTCCTCCGGCGACCTGCACGGGACAGCACATGAGTCGGGTCCTCCTCTTGCAGGCGGGCAAGTTCTTGCTGGTAGCGGCGATAAGCTCGGTACGCCTCGGCCCGCTCTTCAGCCGCCTCCGCAGCACGCCGTCCAACGTCTCGCGCGACTTCCTGCCAGCTTTCCACGCGGCGAGGTTCGTCGTCCCGGGGAAGCCTCTGCAGCCACGGTTGCCAGAACTGCTCCAGGGCTCCACCTGCGGGATGGTGCGCCCACTGCATCACTCCCAGAACCGTTCGGGCTCCAAGGCGATGGGGGACATTGCAGCAGCTGCAGATCGCGTAGAAAGTCACCGGGGAGTCTCGGGGACCACGTCTCGAGTTTGGAGGCTGGTGCTCCCGGGGGAACTCAGGACCAGGCCATGATGGCTCCGCGATGTGTTCCTCAGGGAGTGGTCTTCCCATCCGAGACTGGCACACACACACCCACACACACGCCCTTCCCCTATGCCCGCAATCTAGACTAACTTCTCTATTCTAACTTGTCGCGAGACGGGACGCGGGTCCCGCCCGACGGTCTGGTTCAACCGAGGGGCAACAATCTCTCGGTTTAGCCGATGGTTGTAGGACCGGCTTCCTGCACCCGCGGCAGACGAGTGTCCAGCGGCGCAACTCGCCGGTAGCGAGCACCGTCTCGCGAGTCGGGAGCAGGAACGTCCGATGTCAATATCTCACTCGGCTTCTTGCGATGGAGCTCTTTGCAGTTGGCTCTTCGCAGCAGCTCTTCTCATCAGCAGCCCTCGTTCTCTCATCCCTCCTCGCGACGCCTCTTCCCGGATTTCTTCTCACTCTCCAGCCCCACTTCGCGGCTCGCACATCAAAACGCTTCTGGATAAGGCGCTTCGAACACCGCTCCTGTCCTTGAGGTTTGGACGCGACTCCGCTCCCATCAAGCCAGCCTCGGGCCGCCTTCCTTTCCTCTCGGCAGGTCTGGTTGGCTCACGCGGCCCGCCGCNCCCCCCCCCCCCCCCCCCGATGATTTCTTTTCCTCGCTCGAGCGGTCGTCGGATGATTCGTCGACCTCCCTTTTCCCACTCCCCTTCCTTGAACCCGGGTTCCGGCTCCCCTTTTTCTCATTCTCCGGTGGATGAACGAAACATCATTAACAGAGGTACACTTCAACCTGGCGCTGAACGATATCAGTGCTTCGGACAAGATCCACGGCGTGCTGGGGCAGACGTACCGCGCCACGGCGGAGCAGCAGCAGAAAGCGCTCAAGTATTCTGAGATTGCGCGCCTCGTCGGCGGCCGCGTCGCGGCCGACGGCAAGAGCGGCAAGGGTTTCTTGGAGGGCGAGACGACGGACTACGAGACGACCGGCGTGCTGTCGGCCAACTGCCGCTTCTCCGCATTCTCTGCTTAGAACAGTCTTCGTTGACCGGCTATGCATGCTGCTAGGACTGTAACTCACCGCTGACGTGATGTCGTTCGCAGCTCGGACCCATGGCTAGCAGTCAGGGAGAGGCAGCCTGGCGGGCAGGCAGGCGGGCTGGCGGTTCTGCGCTGCACACCAGACCTCTCCCTGCTGTTGAAGTTGTCTGGAATCTGAAGGGGTGGGATCTGACCCCCTGGTCAGAGCATTGTACAGTAGGGACTATATGACTTGTGACTACTCTTCTTGAGACCACTGCTCAGTGGTTGGTTCGTTTTATTCATTCTTTACAAACTATTCATTCCCGGACGTCTTCTGAACGTACCAGCTGACCCTACCCCTGCCTTGCTGTCATCGCCATCATGTTTTGTGCTTGCCAGACCTACGATGCCAGATCCGTGGACGTCTAATATTGCTCCAGTTTTCCAGCTCAATGACAGGACTCTTCCTGACCATGCCTCTCTGCTTGGCCTTGCTGGCCATGCTGGACCCTGACCAAAACCATGTTCGCTTAGCCACACTCTTCCATGGCTGACCATTCCAGAACATACAGATCAAATCTATCTGTTACATCGGGGTGGCCTCACACTGGCTTGTAGCAACTCCACAACGCATCTACCTCCTCTCCCGGTTTATACACGTACATTAAGTTCAGCAGTGCTTGACGTGCTGGGGTCATAGGGGTGGAGGCAGTGGGGACCAAAGATAGCAAAGATGGAAAGCGCTCCCCTAGGCTGCTGCCATACACAGCCTAGTGAACGTGGAGTTTTTGACGTGAGTGATCGCGCTCAAAATCCATACCCAAGAAGACTCAAGCTGGGCTGAGGTCTTTCATCTTGTATGTCAACTGCACGAAAGCCTTTGTAGACTACAGAAATAAAGGGTTGGGGGATGCAAGCAGCAGATCATCAATTTAGACAAGAATGGCTATAAGAGGAACCCTCCCTTTTCAAGTATAGAGGTGATTTCTTTGTTCCAATACTGTTACAAATGATTGGGCCCATAGAGGGTCTTGCGAAGTCGCCAAACTTTGTTAGCTCCATAAGTGAACCCACGTGGTTGGACCATGTAAACCTCCTCCTCAATTTTGCCACAGAGAAAGGCATCATTGACATCAATTTGTTTTGAACCACCAGTCATGCTGGGCCACCAAGTTTAGGAGGGCTCTGGCAGTCATGTATCAATCGACAAGGACAAATATCTCATCAAAGTCCACTCCACGAATCTTTTAGAAAACCATTGGCAGTAAGTCGGACCTTGAGCCTCTTTATGGAGCTATCAAGCTCCAACTTCCGACAGTAACCCAATTGTCTAACACGGCCTTCCAACCTGGTGGGGGATCCACGAACTCATAGATATCGTGTTTAATGAGAGCATCAAGCTCTTCTTCCACTGCTATCTCCTACAAGTTGGAGTCAGCTGCATTGTGTGTGTCACAAACTGTCGGTGGCTCAGGGGACAGGGGTGATAGACTAGCAGCAGCAAAGCAAGAAGCAACATACCCGGCAAAGGAGGTGTCAAGAGCCAAGTGGAATAGCTTCAAGGAGGGAGTAGCCCAAGGGAGTACTGGGATAAACAATAGAACAGGGGGCTATCATGTTGAGGTCAAGGGCACAAAGGTCCGGCTCCCCATGGACAATGACTCACAGAGGAACGACAGGAGCAGACTCTGAGGAGGGTTCACTTGCGCTAGCTTCCGAGGGGATGGAGGTATGAGGGTGAGGTACAGGGCGAGGGCGAGGGTTCCGAATTTAAGAGGGGAAAAGACCGTGAGCGACCACCATGAACACACGGAGACACGATGGAGGGTAAGGTGACAGCAGAATAAAATTCAAGCCAAACAATAGGCATGGCCGAGGTGGGAGGTGTATCAGTTTGGCTAGGAGAGGAAGGCACAAGATGAATTACAAGGGATTCTGTAGTGCCGTCTGTGACCGAGGTGACAGGAGCAAGTGAAGGGGGGGAGAGGGTGCAATGGAAGACAAACCAGAAACAGGTAGGACAGACCCTCCTTCAAACCAAGAGAGCAGGACCAGAGACGATAGGCAAGCAAGGCGAGACAAGTCATGCTCAAACACATGTTCAAAGTTGCATTTATGCACAATCACCCCAAATCCACACATTTGATAAGTAGTGTACAAGACTGAAACATATGGTGAGGATCCTTCAAAGAAAGAAACCTGGACAGTTGACAATATTTCCTAGAAATGGCTTACTACAATCATGTACACAGTAACTTTTGTGTACATGACTACAAGAATTGCATGGAACTTTCTTGAAAATTACATTCCCTTTAAAAAAAAATATTTACAATATCAACAGTATATTTCCCAAATTACTTGAACATTTGTTTTTTCTAAACTTGAACCCATCTTTGCACTTTCTAAAGGATGTTATGTTTGCAACATGTATATGTGTGCATACTTAAATCTCATTATGTAGATGCGTAGCGTGGACACTATGCAACAGAATGGGTGGCCAATGTTTGAGAGTAACATGGTCAAGCGGGACGTCCATCCCCCCCAGCCCCCCCCCCCCCTCTGAAGTCAAAGTTTATACGGGGGTGTATTCGGATATGTATCTGGACGGGGGCCAGAGTAGTACACAAGTCTCCAAATACACTTGTGGACGTTTTTTGGC
The DNA here is from genome assembly GCA_023375785.1 of Penium margaritaceum. NCBI lineage: Eukaryota > Viridiplantae > Streptophyta > Zygnematophyceae > Desmidiales > Peniaceae > Penium > Penium margaritaceum. The sequence goes on from SZWC01010292.1 coordinate 52,648, forward strand.
ATGTGCAAGATACACCCCCCACTACACTCCCCCAATACACTAGAGGTGTCGTGGGGGGGGGGGGGGGGGGGGGACTACCCCCCCCCTCCAAAGTCAAAGTGTATTAGGGGGGGGTATTGGGAAGTGTATCTGGAGAGGGGGCGCATTTGTACACAAGTGTACAAATACACTTGTGTACGGTTTTCAGGGCATGCAAGATACACCCCCCAATACACTCCCCCAATACACTAGAGGTGTCGTGGGGGGGGGGGGGGGGGGGGGACTACCCCCCCCCTCCAAAGTCAAAGTGTATTAGGGGGGGGTATTGGGAAGTGTATCTGGAGAGGGGGCGCATTTGTACACAAGTGTACAAATACACTTGTGTACGGTTTTCAGGGCATGCAAGATACACCCCCCAATACACTCCCCCAATACACTAGAGGTGTCGTGGGGGGGGGGGGGGGGGGGGGACTACCCCCCCCCTCCAAAGTCAAAGTGTATTAGGGGGGGGTATTGGGAAGTGTATCTGGAGAGGGGGCGCATTTGTACACAAGTGTACAAATACACTTGTGTACGGTTTTCAGGGCATGCAAGATACACCCCCCAATACACTCCCCCAATACACTAGAGGTGTCGTGGGGGGGGGGGGGGGGGGGGGACTACCCCCCCCCTCCAAAGTCAAAGTGTATTAGGGGGGGGTATTGGGAAGTGTATCTGGAGAGGGGGCGCATTTGTACACAAGTGTACAAATACACTTGTGTACGGTTTTCAGGGCATGCAAGATACACCCCCCAATACACTCCCCCAATACACTAGAGGTGTCGTGGGGGGGGGGGGGGGGGGGGGACTACCCCCCCCCTCCAAAGTCAAAGTGTATTAGGGGGGGGTATTGGGAAGTGTATCTGGAGAGGGGGCGCATTTGTACACAAGTGTACAAATACACTTGTGTACGGTTTTCAGGGCATGCAAGATACACCCCCCAATACACTCCCCCAATACACTAGAGGTGTCGTGGGGGGGGGGGGGGGGGGGGGACTACCCCCCCCCTCCAAAGTCAAAGTGTATTAGGGGGGGGTATTGGGAAGTGTATCTGGAGAGGGGGCGCATTTGTACACAAGTGTACAAATACACTTGTGTACGGTTTTCAGGGCATGCAAGATACACCCCCCAATACACTCCCCCAATACACTAGAGGTGTCGTGGGGGGGGGGGGGGGGGGGGGACTACCCCCCCCCTCCAAAGTCAAAGTGTATTAGGGGGGGGTATTGGGAAGTGTATCTGGAGAGGGGGCGCATTTGTACACAAGTGTACAAATACACTTGTGTACGGTTTTCAGGGCATGCAAGATACACCCCCCAATACACTCCCCCAATACACTAGAGGTGTCGTGGGGGGGGAGGGGGAGGAATCCAGTCGGTGTGCCGATTCTTAAATCGTACCGCGCCAATGGTGACACATAAGCGATGTCACGATCAATGCTTTGGATCTATTTTTGTATCATTGGGAAAAAAATACACTTTTGTATTGATTTGGTTGTCTATCCAATACACTCACAGATACACTCACCCAATACACTTTTTACTTTTGAAAGGGGGTGGTGGAACTAGTCCTCCCTCCCCCCCCGAAGTTGAAGTGTATTAGAAGAGTGTATTGGGAAGTGTATCTAGAGATGGATCGCATTTGTACACACGTGTACAAATACACTTGTGTACATTTTTCAGGGTATGCAAGATACACCCCCCAATACACTCCCCCAATACACTAGAGGTGTCCTAGTGGAGGGGAGGGATCCAGTTGGGGTGCTGATTCTTAGATCGTACCATGCCAATGGTGATACATAAGCGATGTCGCGATCGATGCTCTGGATCTATTTTCGTATCATTGAGACAAAAAAACACTTGTGTATTGTTTTGGTTGTCTATCCAATACACTCACATATACACTCATCCAATACACTTTCTACTTTTGAGGAGGGATGGCGGGGCTAGTCTCCTCCCCCCCTCCAAAATCGATGTGTATTGGAGGGGTGTATTGGGAAGTGTATCTGGAGAGGGGTCGTATTTGTACAAAAATGTACAAGTAAATGTGTGTACGTATTGTAATGTTTTCAAGATGCACCCCCGATACACTCCTCGAACATACCAGAGTTGTCGGAGGGGGGGTGGGGGGATATCCAGTCAGGGTGCCATTTCTTATATCGTACCGTGCCAACGGTGATGCATTGGGGATGTCATAATCGACGCTCGGATCGCTTCTCGTATCATTGAGACAAAAATACACTTGTGTATAGTTCTGGTTGTCTATCCAATACAATCACCGATACACTCACCAGATACAATTTTCACGTTTGAGGGAAGGGGGATGGGACCAGTCTCCTCCCTCTCCCCCTCCTCCCAAAGTCAATCTATAGTGGGGGGTGTATTGGGAAGTGTATATGGAGGAGGCTCGCACTAGTACACAAGTGTACAAATACACTTGTGTATGTTTTCTAGCGTACATGCAATACACCCCCTGAAACACTCCTCCAAAACACTCGATGTGTTTTGGGTGAGGGACCACAATCGACTTCAAGCGAATGACGTTCACGACCCTTGTGAATTTCAAGCAAAGAACCAAATGACATGTTCTCCTACAGATAGTGAACACTAGTTCGATGTAGGTTTTGATCACATGTTACATATGACACATGTACCTAGTAAGAATTTTGAGGACATAAATAGGTCACCTTACAATCTATTCAATATATTTTAGATAAACGGATAATAAGCATTAGAACTTAACAAAACATTAATAACAATTTTTTTAATATGGAATGACACTTGTTCAGTGAGAAACAAGTGATGTAACAAGTCCATACACATTAGTAAACTTCTAGGCAGTGAAGATAATAGAGGAGTATACTACTGTATACATAGGTAATGGAGTGTATAAAAGTGGGATGATTAACCATAACTTGAGGACGTCACGTGACTCAATGAAGAGATGACGAGTGAAATGCCAGAAATGCTAAGCTTTAGAGAAAGAGGATACGCCAAGAAAGACACAAACACACATAGGGGAGAGATTTTTCCCTCACACGGATCATCGAGCAATTAGACGGAGGTGACAGAGCCGTAAATACAAGCACGGTGAAGGTCAGCCCGACGGCCAGTCTAGCGTTCAGAAGGCATGGCATGGGAAGGGAGGGACTGTGGAGAACGCGGTTCCACACCTGCGTCATGTACGACATGGCATCAAGGGCAAAGAGAGGGGATTGAATGGAGGCAAAAAGAAGACAACACACATCATCAACCAGAGTGTGGTTCCAGCGCTCCGACACGCTATTTTGTTGTGGCGTGTAAAGAGTGGCGGGTACCATATGCACACCATAAGATTCGAGAAGGAAAGAGGTGGGACCCATAAAAATCACCACCACGACCACACCGAAAGACACGAAGTTGGCGCTGGCAAGCACGATTGGCCTGGGGCAACCAGGTCTCAAGGATTTCTATAACATCACCCTTCTGACGTAAGTCAAAGGCCCGGTGATAGCCCATAGATTTCATCAGTCAAATACTACACATAGTGCCCAACACCACCAAGGAAGCTATGAGGGAGAGGGCCCATGATTTCAGCACGCACCAGATTGAGAGGATGGCTGGTCACATATTTGGCCATGCTGAAAGGAGAGTGGTAAAATTTTGGGCTTCGTCCAGGTATGTCGTAAAACATGGCAGAGGAAAGGTGGAAGAGTCAATCCCACTCACAGGATGAATGCGTAGATGAGAAATAATTTCAGTGTGAATGTGGTAGATGCGACGACGTAAAAGACTGACGTGGTCACGTGACAAGGTGGGAGCAATGTGGAGAAGAGCAAAGGCAATGGAAGACAAAGGAAAGGACAGCGAGACATGGAAAAGGTGATTATAATGGAGACTACAAAGAACCACCCGGTCAGAGGAAGGAATGGAGATAGTGCCGACACCACGGCTGGAAGCAAAGTCAATGTCCTGATCGTCAAGGGTGGTGACAAACAGCAAGCTCACCTGCAAATCAGGTACGTCCAGCACATCACAAAGAACGAGGTCCCCACTAGGACCAACAAAGTGAACAATGTCAACACCGTGAAGAGGGAGGAGCTGGCCAGACCCAGTACGAACAAAACAGAAGGATCCAACCGGGCCAAGAGGGACAAAGAATGAGCAACATGACGTCATGTGATGGGTGGCCACGGAATCGATGATCTAGAAGCCACCAGAGATATGGACAGACATCAAAAGGAGATAGACTGCAATAGTGTCCGACTGTGGGACAAAAGGCAAGGAGGAAGAACCAAGTCGACGAGGGAAACTGTAAGACAGCCATGGATGATCATCAAGCAAGACACCCTGGACAACCCCAGACGACGTGACAGACCCATTACACCCTCACCTCCTTGAGATTGGTGGTGTAGAATTTTAGTGAAGCAATGCTCTAGGGCATGCTCGTTATCACGGCGCGAGTCGGGACGGCGATCGGCAGACCGAGAGTCAGATAAATGGCCATCACTGTGAGGCCCGGTAGGGGCAGTACAATGCGAAGAGGGAGGCCCATAACAGGCAGGTTCAGAAGCCGGAGGCACCCATCTCTAGGAAGAAGACAAAGGAGAGGTCTACTACAAGGGTGCCACAATGGTGCTGTAGGCAACAGCAGATGAGAGTGAGGAGGAGGAGGACATTAGTACCACAGTGATGGTGGCACTGGTGGCAGCAGATGTGCTGACACCTGTACATGCACAATGGGCACACATGGTGGAGGCAAGATGAGTGTCATCACGAGGAGCAGGAAATTTGGTCACAAAGTGCCTAGAGGCTCCATAGTTCCAGTAAGTGACTGCACCAGAAGTAGCTGGGGCGTCGGATCCCTTGCCCCCATGGTTGCAGCCTTCACCTTTTCCATAGCCTTGGCCACCACCCCCACCACGACCGGCTTCCTAAGTCAAATATGCAGCCGCGATGGGAATAGAGGGGGCAGAAGGAGACGAGGAGGTGGTAACTACAATAAGGATAACACGGAGAAGAGGCTTGTTCTGTAAACTGTTGCACCAGTATGTGAGGTGGGCTATAGTGAAATCATAGAGGAGACCAATGCCCGGGGGGTGAGTTGGGTGGCACTGGATCAGACGCAAGATGCTCAACTTGCGGTCCATGCAAACAGGGGACCTGGCATGATCTTTTCTAAGTCGTGTAACAAGCATAGACTATGTGCCCAATATTCATCAGCAAAACCATCCGCATGCATGTGTAGTTGGATGAACTGCACAATCAAATAACTCTAAGAACTCAAAGAACTCTGTGTCCAATAACAGTTTTGCGAAAGCAAATGAGGGCGTATGTCTTCACAGGGTTTACTTGAGTGTGACGTGTTGTGTCAGTGCTTCATCCACTGATGTAATCAAGGAGGTCTTCAAGGCCAGACGAGATGAGAACGCGTACGGCACGAGCTACTTCACAGGGTTTAGGGATGAAGGGAGGAGTGGTTGAAGGATACACTGGAAAATAGTGCTCCCAGAAGCTCTCTCTCCATGCCCAAGAGCTGAAGCGAGTCTCCCAAGAAGAGGAGAAGAGTTTAAAGGTGAAGTGAGGTAGTGGAGTTTTAATTTCCTTTTTACACTGTGACAGGAGAGCTCAAGCAAGGGAGGCGGTAGAGAGATATGGGATAGAAGCATCACCCGCGTAACCCGCCGCACCAAAGGAGTCATAGGAGGAAACTGCACCTGCAGCCGGCAACACAATAACAGAAGTAGGAATATAGTATAAATGCTTTATGATAATGTTGGCTACAGCCGTAGCTAGCTCATTTTTTTTACGTCGATGCCAATTTTTAGCTCTTCCTCAACCCAACGACGTGCTTCTTGTGCCTCATTGGATGGCTTGGGGAGACTCAATGGTCTCCTCAGGCCCTGGCATGATAAATGCTAGTGCAAATGAGAATGTGCACTGAAAACTCAAGAGAATAAAGATGCAGAGGAGGAAGAATAGGGGACCAAAAATACACTCACCCAACTATGATGCAAATGCAGTGAGAAGAGAGGGAGCACTACCGCGGCCAATGAAGCCAAGACACCAACCCACGCAAAATGGCTATCAGCAGGTACACGAAGCCAGTGACAATGGCTCCCACCACAACTGTAGTCACATACACGTCGAGGATTCTAGTGCTCATGTGATGGATCAGGCTGTGTGATGCCCCCGACGGTCTGAGGAGTGCAGTGGATCTAGACGCATGAATGGAGTTGACTGTACCCATTGTAGCATCAGATGCAGTGGCTGCAATAGTGGCCAAAGCAAAAGAGGCAACTGAAACCTGCATGGCAATGTTTTCTGTGGCTGCCGCAAGAGGAGAAAGCAAAATTGTTCCCTCCGTGTATTCGGTAGGGGCCTGGTGCTTGTGGGAGCCCTATTGGCCTGGGCTGTTGCCGAGAAGGTGGCGGCTATGCCAGTAACTGCATCGAGGATGGCCCGGACAAGACTGACAGGGTCGGCGTGGGAAGGCAGCTCTGAGATGTGGCCTAGGACTTTGTGGACCGCTGAGGCAGATGTAGTGTTAGCAGCAGATGTAGTGTCTGTAGCAGCTGTAGTGTCAGAGAGAGAGTTCCGGCTGGTGGGTCGCATACATGGAGGTGAAGAAGGTGTAGAAGAGAGGTCGTCGGGAGTGTAGACTTGTCCATCAATCTCCTGCTCTCTAGCTTCTTCACTGCACGCAACGTTGTCACGCCAGTAGTTGGAGGAGAGCATGCAAAACCACCTTGGTATGTTGGGATAGTCACTGGGTGATGGCACGTTCTAGCTGGCTAAGTCAGGCGCCAACCACTCGGGTGCTGCCTCCCTAACAGGGCTGCAAGGGGATTCCAAATCACCATCAGGAGGCCTGTCAAGAGGCAGAGAATCTAGCGTGACTGGTGAAGGCAGCCGGTTGCAGCTACTGTAATGACTGTTGTTCTATAATGTGTGTGAGCAGCAGTGGCAGTAGAAAATGTGCACGTGGTGTGACACGTTAAATTGCTCCCCCACAATGAACAGGAGCATAAGAGTTAGCATGAGTAACAGGCACTGCCGACGCAGCAAATGCAGCAGATGATGTAGTAGGGATAGCATAATCACATTGTCATGCAGCTACAAAGGCAACGATAGCCACCGTAGAGGCCAAGTTGCTATGGGAGATGCCAAGTGGTGCAATGCAAGCTCTGGAGAGCCAAGGTAAGTGAAATGCAGAGATTACAGCACCGATGCAGGCGGCAGCCACTGCTGCAGCATTGAATGATGTTGCTGCAGTGGGAAGAATCCATCCAGTGATTTTGTGCAGCATGCACAGTGTTCATATCTGCAACACAGAGAAGCGGTTACTAAGACATGTGGTTATAGCCCCAGCTGCTGCAATGGAGGGCAGCTGCGGATGAGGCTGCGGCCATGGAGCTACCGCAAGAGTTCAAATGAAGGTATGTGTAGTATGTGGCTGTTATCGCTACGTGAAGTGTAGTCGCGACGGCAGCCGGTGCAGATGTGATAGCGGCAGCGGCGGGAATTGTTGGCGCTAGTGGGTGTGGAGGTACCCTCAAGGATGCCTAGCTCTCACTGATGCATGCTACCAATGTTTGGAGCAGCCAATGGACACCTTTGGTGAAGATTGTGGAGCACACAGATTACGGATGCGAGTGAGCAGAACACATTTGCTTCAGGAGAACTCAATCAAAATATGTTTTTGTTACTTAGCACTGTAAGATTACATAACATCCTTATAGCCTATGATCTAAGATTTTCAACGCATTCAAGCACGCCAAAATCAGTGCAGTAGAGCCCGTGCTACGGCCGTCGAAGCAACCCTTGGTGGAGCCGTCCACCTTGCCTTGCACGCTAGACCAAGGGAGGCGCTTCGGCGCTGACCCATCGGAGCGCCTTTCCTCACCCAGAAGTTAAGGAGAAGTCCACCCTGGACAAGGAGGTTCCTCTGGTTGCTTCATTCATGGCCCTGGTGCATTTGGAGCTCGTTGGAGACGAACTCGGATCATTGGCCGTGGTTTATCCCGCCACCCATGGCGGGTACCAAATTCTACCCACCCAACACCCGAACTTCAGGCTAGGCTAAGTTCCTGAATACTCGCTCAAATTGAGCAATTCAAAGCCTGATCTTGCATGAAAAAATCCAAGAAATCCAAATCTGAATTCAGATCAGGTGTTTGACCACTCGTCAGTGGTCGAACCAGGGAGTACGATCAACAGCACTCATGGCAAGGGGCACATCATGTCAACAATCCCCCCCTTGCACCGCACCCTTGATGCTCTGTCCTTGGAACCTGTAGCATTTCAAGTCTCACAGTGCAGACCGAGCTCCATGCAGCTCACTTCGTACCTGTCCTTGGGCTGGGCCTTGGTCATGGCGTCGGCAAGCATGCGCTTAGTGCCACAATGCACGAGAGCCGCATCTCCCTTTGCCACCAAGTCCCGCTTGTAGTGATGCCGGATCTCGATGTGCTTGGTCCTTCTATGTAGCAGCGGGCTCTGGGTGAGGCTGATGGCACTCATGTTGTCCACATTGAGTACCATTGGCTTCCTTTGTGGCACCCCAATCTCCTTTGGCAGCTGCCGCAGCCACACCGCCTTCTTTGCGGTTTCCGCAAGCGCGATGTACTCCGCTTCGGTGCTAGACAGTGTCACACAGTCCTGCTTCCTGCTTGCCCTTGAAACTGCTGCACCACCAAGCACAAACACGTACCCCGACGTTGATTTTTTGTCATCCACATCACCAGCCTAGTCGTCATCGGAGTAGCCGACCAACTCGAGGGAGTCGTCAGGCGCTCCCCCTCCAAACACGAGCCACGACTGTTTTGTCGCCTTGAGGATCCGCTTCACCGCTTGCCAATGCATCGGTCCCAGGTCAGTAACATAGCGGCTCAATTGGCCCTCCGCAAGGGCCAGGTCGGGACGCGTCGTCACCATGGCGTACATAACGCTCCCCACTACGGACTGGTATGGCACACCCGCCATCTCCTCCTTCTCCTCATCCGTGCTCGGCCCCATGCTCGAGCTCAACTCACACGTTGCGGTCATGGGTGTGCCGATGGGGTTTCTCTCCTCCATGTTGTAGCGGCGGAGCACCTTCTGAAGACAAAAAGGTACTTGCAAAAATTCACATGCAGTCCCAAATTATGAACTGAAGTGGGAGAAATATAATAATATTTGCCGTACCAATCTCATGTTCACAGACTTCCTTCACCGTCAACGAGCTTGTTCACTCAAAAGAGTCAAGGTAACATGCCCATGCATTTTCGAGGCGACACACTTGGTCTTCCTTCGTCAGCCTTAGCTTCATCCTGTAGGTGGGCCTAAGGTACAAGCCATCATATGGCACACTTGTTGTTGGTGATAACTAAACAGTGTCTGTGGTTGGTATCTATAACGTAAAAAATTATGTTCAAGGATACACACAAAGAGTCATAATTAAGGTACTTAACCTTCTTTACTCGTTCAACGTGGTTCTGGGTGATCCCTGGCTCCGTGCAAACAAGGCTCTAATATATTTAGAGTCAACGTATTTGGTTGCCCAAAAAGGGCATCATTACTTTAACTTGATTTTGAGTACGAAATTGTCACCAACCTGAACTAAAGTTCATGCTAGCTTGTCTACGATATTGGTTAAGAAACTTGCTTCATAAAAATATCAATGTTTCTTGGCCCCACTAAAAAAATGGAGGACAAAGTAAATGAAGACACGCTGTAAGATCAGATCTCTGGTGATGGAGTTCTGGGATGTATTTCAAGACTCACCGGCTGGATTTCCACCAAAATCCAGGGCAAGTCCTACAATTCTTCTGCAACTCGAGCCAAATCCGATGTTCAGACCTATGTATCTCCTTGGTCCAGTAGAAGGGCAAGAAGTCGTATGCTAATTTAGGGAGTACCTTACAAAAGGGTGGATTGAGGCGAGTATCTTACCGTATGGTAAGCTGATCCTTTGAGTGGAAAAAGTTAAGGGTTTTCTACGTAGGTGCGTAGACTACCGAGTTTTGAACAAAATGAAGATAACAAATGGATTCCCCTTCGAACTGAGCACACTTTTGACCAGCTCCAAGGGACAAAAGTATTCTCACCTTTTGGATTTATCCAAGGATTACCATAAAATTTCCATACAAGAAGATGATGTACCTAAGACGGTGTTCTGAACGCACATACTGCATTGTCAGCTTTTGTGCTTCGGGCTAATAAACTCCATAGAAACCTTTTAGGGAGAATGAAACCAAGTGTCTACCAAGTAGCTCTGCCATTTTGTCTTGGTTTGTATGGGTGACAACCTAGTTGTCTCTGAAACAATGGACGAGCACAACAAACATTGACACGAGGTCCACACAATCCTCCAAAGTGAGCGAGAGCAACTTGGCACAAGACGAGCTCGAATATCTTGGACACGTTTTGGTAAGGACAGCATCCGCGATAATTTACAAGTCCAGGCCATAATGGATTGGCCACGACCAGAGAATTTTGCGCAGATTGATTCGCTTCTCGGTATTGTAAATAATTTTTGTAGACTCATATAGGAATAAGACACACATTGGAGATGAACATCTTACTACAATAACACATTTCTCAAATCAGATAAATTCGTTCTTTGCACCCACCATAGCTCTTCTAGATCTGTCACAACCTTGGAGGGTGAGGTGTGATGTGTCAATGGTGGGACTTAGAGCAGTCCTTATACAAGATAGATGCCAAGCCACACATCAGAGCTGAAAGCTCTTTCTAGTTTAAACATGATACACAGGTGGTGAATAAGAAATCGTTTATCTTTTGCACGCCTTTATGATCCGGTAATGTTACATCGAGGGTGTAAATGAGGATGTTACTGTCGTGACCAGCCACAACCCTTTCATATTTTTCTAAACGCAGCCAAACCTATCAAGAAGACAAGCACATTGGAGTAAATACTTTATTCACTGATTGTCTCCATGGGAGTACCGACAATGTCACACAAACCTGACCGATCCACAAAGCAAGCATCTTATGGGGATAAAAAACAACCACCAAACCAGTAGGTGTTTTATGACCGTTATGTCAGAAGCAACGTACACACCAGATCCTTGCGCACCATTGCAATAACCACCTTAAGCGATATTCCACTACAACGGCTTTGTAAACAGGATTTTCATGGAAAGCCGTGTGGATTCTTGGTTTGAGGACTCTCAGATTCTAGAAAAGCACGGATTAGTGGGAGCCACGGAAATCTACTAGCATGAAGGGCAATTTGATGTGCCAGACACTAGAGATATACCAGGGAATATGATCAACTAGTTCTACGACCCGGTGGCAGGACACATGGGATATTAAAATATTGAACAAGCACTCTCAAACCACCCTTGTTGGCCATGATAGATTGTTGATGTCCGGAAGTTTTGCATAAATTACATTGATGTCATTAAAACTAAGCTAGTAAGAACAAGCATACTTAACTCCTCAAACAACTTCCTATTCTAGGGAGTCTGTTGGAGGCTGCAAGTATGCACTTAAAAGCTGGTTTTATGGACACAATCCGTGGTCATGATGAAATCATGGTGGTTGTGGACACACTTCATTTCCATAATCACAGATATCAACGTAGATGAGACCAGTCATCTTTTCTTTTAAGGATATCGTGAAGTACCATGAACTTTCGGACCGTGGTACAACATTTGCTAGAAGATGAACAAGTACTTTGGAAGTTAGTGTGGCATGTCAATGGAATTCCACCATTAAAAAGGTGGGAAGACATAGTGCATGAATCACACTTAAGAGAAAATGCTCCGCACGTGCATAGACTCTGTCATAAATAATTGGGACAAATTTCTAGAACCAACAGTGATTACGTAGAAAAACTCTATAACCAAGTCCAAGTATTTCACGCTGTTAATATTGAACAGTAGTGGAAATCCAGTGGTGTCCTCTTTATTGGTGAAGAGTGGCAGCAGGAAGAGACAAATTGATTCTCTACTCAACATATAAACTCTTTGTTACAGGAGACAAAGGACACTGTTCAAGTTCCTTGCCATTTACTAAAAGCATATGCCGACAAATATCACCATGAGGTCACGTTTGAAATTGGTGATAAGGTGTTTCTTACTACCAAAGACATTTGGTTGAAGTCGCCTAGAGCACAAAAGCGTCGTGCAGAGTTGATCGGGCATTTTCCAGTCATTGCACGCAGTGCGCCAGTGGTATACCAGTTGTTGCTTCTACGGAGAATTATTATTCTTGGTGTTTTTCATGTGAGTCTGTTAGTTCTATACACGGTACAAGGAATAGTTGACCTGTCATGAGTAATCCTTGTTGCATGTGGCCAATGTAAAGTCTTTCAACTAATCCAATATTGAGAGCCTGCCTCCGGTTTCAGGTTGCTATGGAGTACCTCACTCATTGGGCTGGTACAATTCATGGGAGTCAGAATCGTGTCTTCCCCCTGGCATGGTTAATGAGTATTCGAGTGAGCTGGCAGCTCGCCAGCCATGGTAGATGGCACCATTGAACATGAACATAGTGAAAAACTATCCCACAAGGCAATATTCATGGACAGGTACCATTGGAGGTTGGGGACGTCCAACATAGTTGTCCCGCAGATGCTACATCATGAAGGGGAGAGGTCACTGGCCCTACTGACCTAGAGGCTGCAACTTAGTTCAAGACGACGATGCACAGGTTCATGTCTTAGTTGGTTACTGAAAATTACTGAATTTCTTTCAAAATGTTACTGCTCCTCTATCACACAAGCCTTCTTGTTGTACAGGAACGGGGACAGTTTATACTAAGTGGAGAGGAATGTATCGAGAAGGCGGGTTTGGCCCCTCGTCCCCCGGCCGGCAGCCAACCCTCGTCAAAGTGAGGGTTGGCTGGTGGCCAACCACTTACTAACTGCGTGCCAGCTAGCGGCTGGCCGGCTGGTTGGCCGGCAGCCGGTCAGGTGACCGGCCAGCTACCTGCCGGCCAACCACCAACTGCTAATCGAGTTGGTGGCTCGATCGGTGGTCAAGAGGCCACGAGCACCTTGAGGGCAGGCCAATGGCCTCCCGTCATTGTCCTCGCTTGTCCCTCCTTGTTGATAGTCTGAGCAAGGAAGAGGGGAGAGCAAGAGCAAGCGAGCATGAGAGAAAAAGAAATGATGGTGTGAAAGTGCCAGACGTGTCTCACACACGTCAAAGCGGGAAAGTGGGTGCAAAAAAGTTTAACTACAACCAAAATGGCAATGAATTTATTGGGTTACAAAGCATCCCTATTATTTTCAGTTTGACATCCATTTTTCAAAAGCTGTTCTGTCCCCCGTTTTCCATACCACCTTGTCCACCTTCGGGAGCTCGATCAAAATGCGAGACTCACCCCTCCAGTGAACAAGATGTGCAACCTATGTCCTAAACATTCAGTGAGGGAACAAAAGTTGAGCAAAACAGGATCCAATATGCAATGGCACATCCCACTTGGCGGATGTGCGAAGTTTGTAAGGTGACGGTATTTTTTTTGTAGGTTGTCGCACAACATCTAAGGACCTCGCTAATGGCTTGGGCAGGGCCTGCCTACAAGCAACGTGGGGGGTATTCCTCGATCTACCTTGATATGGATCGAGTGAGACCGCCGATCCAGAGTGAGTTCCATATTGACCATTCAAATAATCCAGCAGGGCACAAAGAGAAGTGGACCGAAATCGAGCTCGATCGGACAATAGCCACAAACAACATGAAAATGAAGTAGTTTGCATCAGAGCCACTATTAGAAGAAATGTTTCAGCCCCGGATAATTCATTAAAGAAACACACGATTGCACAAATAATTGCATAAACTCGATGAAAAAAACTTGTTATATAAGACAATTTCAATTCTTGTTCATTTAAAATATATGAGCAGCTTCTATGTCATCGTAGTTCAACAGACGTACAAATCAAATGGTTATCATTTCTTCCATCATCTTCCCACTACAAAAACTCGTTAAAAATCTCGATCCAAAATTCTTTGTTCATTTGGGCGCAATTCACATATACCCAGTTTTCGGAACTATATAGCTCATTTGCCCATCGTCGGGCGAAAAAATAACCTAGCTATCCATCGGCCGCCGGTACTGCCACGCCAGTAACAAAGAAAAGAGGCAAAAGGCATGGCGAGGTTGCATGCCATGCGTCGACAACGCCTGGCATGCGGCGCCCCCCGCTAATATCACAAACCCTTTCGTTGAAGGGTTTGTGATACTAGCGGGAGAAGGTTTGTCCAGAGTTTGAGGGGAGTTCAAAACTCTCCATGCGTTGACAGAGAACCTGCTGGGCCCCGCTACCGCAGAGCCCAGCAGGAGCCCGTGCAGAACTTAAACCCTGAAACCCTGAATGCAGTTCGGGATAGGGTTTGATTGAGGTTTTGACGTTGAACGAACGGGTTTTCGTGTACAAAAAATGTCAAAAACGAAAGAAGGGCGTTTTTGCTCGATCACGACGGAGCGATTACCCCTTTGTTTTTTTGGGAGGTTTGCGTGTAGAAAACAAAGGGGTCATTGTTCCCTTGCGATTCTCGTGTGGGAGCGATGTCCCCATGCAGTTTTTTTCTTACTCGCCCGTCGACACATGCTGCGAGCGAGCATGATTTCCGACTGGGCTTTTCATGCCGGTGCTAGGCGGATGAGAGTAACACTTTGCATTTTATGGGTACGCGAGCGATTTGGCCCTTTTCATTTCCATCTCTTTTATTTATTCACAGTCCATTTTATATGTATTTTGATCGTACTTCGTATTCCATGCACCCCTTGCGTGCAGCCTTACATCCTTGTTTTATAGTTTTTTTCAAGCATTGCTTTAGTGTCAAGAATTCTGGTTATACAATCAAAACATTCAGTGCATTCGGTTCTTTTGTTTTTTGGGTTTTCTGTAGCTTCTCAGAGTTACTGTTTTTACTAGGTCTTGATTCTTTTGCCATGATATTGCTGGCAGTTTATGTAGGAGCAATTGCAGATTTCTTTTAATTCATTGTAATGATGTGAAATATAGAAAGTGAAGAGATTCATGGGATTCTGCATCATGGTGTCACAGAAACAAGTCTTAGTTGACTGACTCATAACTCAAGTTTATGCATGGAAAACTCGTACAAACGTGCAAGTTGGGGTGCTATTCCCTTGGTTGGAACCCATAAGGTGATAATGTGAAAATAAAGGAAGGCCTTCAGATACAGAAATATTTTGAGTCTCCCTACAACTGATCATCAGTCAAGATTGCCCCATTAATGACACGAAGGTGAAAACTCCTCCAACAAGCTCTGGATGCATCTTTGCAAGCTCTGACAATGACAAATTCAGGAGCTAGAGTCTTTCCAATGGTCTTTAAGCATTAGGAATTTTGGGGACTCGAAGCCAGAGTCTGGATAACTGTATACGGGCTAAAGTATACTTTAAATATAGGGGGAAAATGTCTCTTGGCCGGATTTGAGGCAAGAGAAGTGCTGCAATGTAAATCCATTGTGATACTCCTCCTCCACTTCCAAAAGGTTGGTAGGCTCCTCCTTTTGTGTGGCAACATCACGTGGAATAGTTAGAGGATAGGTGCACACTTAGGTTGCATGTTTCACTTGTTCTCTATGATGAACACATCCATCCTTGGCGCAATGCGTTGCAACCAAAATGGCTGAGATGAACTTTTTTGCTTCCCCCTTTGACTTACTTTATGAGGATATTTGTTTTGGTTGTGAAGTTACTCACAAAACGGCCATTAGCCATTACAACCCGCATCCTGTGCAAACATCCGTCAGGTCAATCCATAGTCATCTGATGAATGTTTTTCCTCATAACCATTGGTAGAAGTTGTCTTTTGGAGACTTGACCAAATTCTGGAGTATGTGACGTGAGAGGTCAGTTGCTACTCAGGGGCTCCGTCAAAATTCTGGGTCCAGGTTTGCGGACAGGTTTCAACCCTGGTCGAACTCTGCTACCAAAGTGAACATAAAAGTAATTGAGCCATTTCAAGACAGTGCAAGGAACCCCTCCACTACGTGCAATGCAATGTGTGCCTCTGGAATCGTGTTTTGAATGTGGAGAAAGGTGCCACAAATAGCGAACAACTATTCTTTAGGCATTCTAATGGTGGGTGTGACTTACGCTTTCACAAGTGTAACTTGGAGTATCCTTGGCTGAATACGGTTTGATACTTTTGAAAGCACTTGAGCAGCAACATTCGTCGTCTGATCATGTCCACGTCTAAAGACTACTGCACGATTTCTCTATCACAAAAGTGTCTTTATCATATCCTCTAGTCACAAATCATGAGGTGAGCAAGAAGCTCACGTTTGATCTCATGACTTAGGAAGGTGTGCACCACACAGGATAGTCAGGAACATTAGATACAATCCCTGGTATCATCTAGTCATCCAACTTGATTTCATGGCTCTAACATTTACATATAGACACCATTTCACGGTTTCTAATCAATAGCCACCTAGTTGTACACAATACCCTCCACTCTGGAGTCGGACAAGGTTTTCCTCTTGTCCTTGTCCACTTCATATGTGCCATGGAACCGAGCTAACTGTGCATGAATCTCCATCACAAAACAGTGCTCACCCTTTCCTTCAATTTCCATGGATTTTTAGGATACAGCGATGACTCTTCAGTGTTCATTTTCTCGATTCACATATTGCATCAAAGTAGGAATCTTTTAAAAAAATAACGAATGAAACTTGACTCGATGTGAGCCCCACTACAACTTCAATCTTATTCGTTGGACGCCACACCCAGATTCCTACTAGACCATCATATGTAATAAGAAAAGACCTCGTTCAGATCCTCGGCATCCAAGTGAAATCAGAGCCAACCAAACAATACACCTGGGAATACTGAATACGGTAAAAGTACGAAAATTAAACTTGAAAAACTTTCAAAGCCCCTTTTGTGCAAAGACCATTGTCATATTTGTGTTGTGGATACCTCTACCATTTCTTCACTTTCCCTACATTGTCTATTGACCAGAGTACCTTCGCCGTCTCCCTCACTCAATTCCACTCATTAGACAAGGTTCATACAGACCATAAAAATTTTGTTTATCTTTACGTAGAAAAAACAAGAATATGCTCCAAATCAAACCAAAGCCTCCATGTTAGGTGGACATCACACCTCAAACACGCTTAAAGCACAATTTGGTTGTATAACTACATGACTCCTGCCTACAACAACAGGAAACAAACACTGCTTAATACACAAAGTCTCCTTAAACAAGGAAGTTCCTTCCTTTCACATCCTACGGTTATCAACCTCCGTTGTTTTCACATTGGGAAACCGTTGGTAAGAATACTTCTCAGGTGACCTCGCCACCATTTTCACAATCCTTGCCCAAAAACTGACCTGTCCAAACATAGCCCTTACCCACGATAGACATCTTTAAAGAAAATCCATGACAACTTGGATCCTACAGCGCAAACGATTTTCACTTACAAACAAGACTAGTGTAACACCAGTGTGCCACGTGGCTTGAACAGGTCCTGGCCTATGGGACAACGAATGGGATGAGTTGAGGGTCGAGGAAACTTCAGTACCGTGGTTTTAACCCAGTCGGCCAAGCTTCTCGTACGTTTGCTACATTTGGTACCAGAGCGCCGAGGTTTGATACCCGTTATGGATACCACGGACGGGTCCATTCCTGTGTGTGGGGGATGTAGTGCTAGTGTGCCACGTGGATTGAACAGCACCTGGCCTGTGGGGCAACGGATGGGATGACTTGAGGATTGGAGACCCTCAAGTATCACAGTTTTGGCCCATTGGGCCAAGCTTCCCATTTGTTTGCTACATTAGGGTATGACACCTTTTTGACAGGACAACTCTTTACATTCCCTGGGGACAGAACCAATGCGGGGCCAACAAATAATAATAGGCAAGGTCCGCAAATATCTCCATATCAATGGAACCTCAATCATTTCAAATCAACCACTACTGGGTGGTCATTACACACCTTACATCACTCTGAACTCCCTCGCAAGTCCCCCCGTTAGCGCAACCTTCAAAGGAGGATCCCAAATCTGGATCCTCTAAATCTATTTTAATTCAAGGGAGTTGTTCTTTACCCGTGGGTTTGCAAACTTTATATCCAAGGATAAAATAACACACCAAACCTCTATGGAAACTAATGTATCATTTCCAATGGTCCAAAAAAAGATATCCCAAGTCCTTGAAATAAGCTTTCTAAAATAATGCTGGAAATCGATTACTTTGAAGGCACTCGCGAATCAAAATGCGATGAGAAATACCCAAGGATCCAATTCCATTGGCTTCATATTCACGGGAGCCTTGTCCATGCTCCTTGTCACTGTAAACGTGATGCTTTGCCTATTTTTCACATCCATTCAAGTAAACCAACAACGCCATCTTTTACCCCTCCCTTCATCCCCTCGTTGCTTACAATGTAGCAATCATCTGCACAATGTTGAAACAATTGAGTAGTGATTCACTTGTCACTTGTCTTGACTTCATTTTTGCATAACGTATCCCAAATGGCCGAAACTCCCATGTACCCCTTGCCAAGTAAACTAAGACAATTGCCCCATGCTTTTTTGAAAGTAACCTATTTGCCCATGCATCGGAAGAAAAGGTTCCATATGCCCCTACAACACAAACACGAGTTGAACATTTGGAGAGAATAACATTGTACCCCTTTGGCTTCTCAAAAGCAGCACGTCGATGTCCCATGGCATGCAGCGTCGACATGCTGATGTCATGCGTTCTCGCTCGTCAATCACAAATCCTATTGTTTATGCGTTTGTGATTTTTCGGGGGGTGGTTTGTGGGGAGTTTGTACGGTGAGCCCAAGACTCCCTGTGCATAGAAAGGGAACCTATTGGGCCCAGTGCAGCCCAGCACGTTCCTCCACAAAAGTAAAACCATAAATCCCCGGGTGTAATAAGGGGGAGGGTTTGTACACGGGTTGCATAGAAAAACCTGGTTTTGACATTGAAAACAAAAGAGAAAAATAATGGAACGTTTTGGACTCCCCATTCTTGGATAGCGGTAATTTAAGCCAACGGACGTTAACCTCCGTTGCGTTTGGCCCACCCGCCCTCCCCCCAACAATACCTCCGATTGCATCCCTCGATCGTGAGGGCCATGATTGGATGCACAGTTGGAATGGGGGGGAAAACATCAAATCCTCAATCAGCCCCCATTGAAGAAATGCCACATAATATTGGAGAGACCCTCGTGTTCCTACATGCATTGAAAAATAGGAATGAAATGGAAATCTTCTCAGATATTTCTACTGCGGTATACGTCTCCGTGAGAGTTGGGACTTGACATTTTCATTATTCTGAGCCTGTCTAAACGATGGCCCAACGGAGGCGTAGACCTGATGGCGGAGGTCAAAGTTTTAGGTTGTCACGAACATCTATACGTAAGGGTGATTATGCCTTTTGACTCTCCAAAAGATTCATGGTTACTTGCATTAGCTCCAGCAACATTGTTATTAAGAAGATATTCACCATGGTTCGTTTGTAGGTCCTTTTAAGAAAATATTTTCATTATTTAGTCTAAATTTGTAACCATATTTCAAGATAATGCATTAAAACATTGTTATACAAAAGCCAGGCCGCGCCCAAGCTAGCCGTTTGAGCGGCCTACAATGTGAGGCCTTAACTTCATGTCAGATGATGGATGTGACAAAAGTTAAATTTTTCTGGAAATTTATGAAGTAATTCCTTCCCAAGACTGAAAAGTATTCTTTCGTTTTACATTAGTGCTTGATTGTGATGTGAAAACATTGTGGGGACTGTTCAAGCCATTGGCTAGAACAAATTTGCCCCGAAACAGATGCTACGGCCCATCATCACACATGAGGTGCCTACTCATCCCAACGAAGGCCAAAATTACCTGCCATGGGGCGCCTGACGTCTCCAATCCGCCAGCGCTGCTTCACATTGCCATCCCATTGGCAGATTATCACCGATCCCCGTCACGCTGTCTCTCCGCCCTTCCTTCATTCCCGGTTGACGGCGCATGCTGCTCCACTCTTTTCGCGCTGGGTCGGGCTCCGACAGATTCCCCCACTGGTATGTGTCCTTTTTCTTTTTCTCTTTGCCTCGGGGACGTGGGCGCCTCCCATCCGGTTGGAGCCACAAACTCGGTCAATTTCCAGGTATGCCTTCCCCACCCCTTTCTTCGATAACCACCGGCACGCCGATGCGCCCGAAGCACCACCACCTTGCTCGCTGCTAACGCACCCCTCCAGACACCGATCGCCCCGCTCCAGGCGCTAGGGCGGTCGGACCTGGGCAAAGTGCCGTCGACCAGTCCTCAAGACTGCGTCGACGCAACTCTACCCTGTTGTTCCGGCCGCCGTTGCGGCACTCCGCCGCCCAGGTCCGTCTCGTCGCCTTCTCCCCGCCCATCCCAACTCCTTTGGCTTCCAGGACGTCCCCCCCCCCTCCGCCGTGATAAAGACTCACTTTCTCACGTCCAGACTTGGCTTCTGTCCTGTGCAGGACCATGGATCAGCCGTCCGCGGCCCCCCCTACCCCTGGCGCACCTGGATTCCCTCAGACGAATGACGGCGGCCCACAACGCTTCCCTCATCCCGTCGGCCATCCTGCGACCCACCTGGTTAGCCTCCCAGGTTAGTGCTCCCCTTTACCCCCCCTGGACGCCATGGCTCCATTTGCCTCTCGCTCCCCCTACCACCTCATCCTCACAGATCTGGACGTCGCAGCCAGAGGAGGGATGCTCCTCCCCCCACCGCCCCTCGCCTCCTTTCCTTGCTGTCTTCACAGGTTTTGCTTTCTCTTTTGGGTGGAGACTGCTAACCCAACCCGTCTCCCCTTTATCCACCTGCATTTGGCTCTCGCAAATGGGAGGGGGGGGGGGCCTGGCACCCCCTTCCGCCCTCCCCTTGCTTTCTCAACCCCGGCCCTCACACCTAGGAGGGAGCTGCTCTCTCCCTTCACACCCCGTGTCTCTCCTTTCCGAATGTAGCTCTACCTCCCCCCCCCTGCCCACCTATCTCTCCCCCCATGCTCTCTGTAGCCTCCTACTGACACCCGTGGCAGTTACGGGACGGATGTCATCTCCCCCCACACCCC
>SZWC01010293.1:5475-21015 GCA_023375785.1 Penium margaritaceum
ATTCCTCCGCAATATCCTTCATCATCAATTGCCTCCGCTCAATTGCCGCTTCTCGCTTCATCGCCTTCATCACACTGATCATTGACTCTGCTCAGTCATCTATCAGTTCCGCAACCATCATCAAGTCCAGAGCTGTTGTCTGATCCTCATCTGTGTTTCACACTCCTTGGAGTATCCATTCTCCAAGGAGCCCGAACCGCAGGAGTCCGCCGTCAAGGCGCTTCGGCTATCAGCCTCACTTCCTCGCTATCAGTGTCTCTCTTGATCACTCGTACTCAGCGCTTTGTCGCTCCCGCTCCTCGCGCCACTCTCTCCTGTCGGTATACTTCTGGTCCTGCTGTGACGTCATCCTCCGTCAGCCTTCCGCACCTTCGTGGTTGCTTCCGCGCCACCTGCTCCTCTGCCTATTCCAGTGCTCTCATTTTCCTGACAAGATATAGATATAGATATAGATATAGATATAGATATAGGTATAGATAAAGATATAGATATAGATATAGATATAGATATAGATATAGATATAGATATAGATATAGATATAGATATAGATATAGATATAGATGTATCGCTCTCATTAAATGAAATGGACTGTCAAGGTACATCATGCAACTGGGTCCGCATGCAAGGGAGTTTCATGTCTGCATGCTAAGGAGAGAGCCATGTCTGCATGCAAGAGAGGGTCGTACTCGCATGCAACCGAGCAACCATCTAGCCCTGGACATGCAAGCACGAAGCAAGGACCAGGGGGAAACCACCACACAAGAGAGCCTTGCCACCACCACACACGCAAGGGGCCCACGTGCGAGCTGCGAGGCGGTCATGTCCCCCTCCCCCTACTCTCGTGCCACCCTGCCAATGTCTGCCAACTCAACACCCTCCTCCCGCCTCCACAGGGCCCGCCTGGCCCTCGCCTCATCTCCTGCGAAAGTCGTGTCTCTGGCCCACGCCATGGCCCTCTTCCGGATCTGTTGCGCCTGTGCGCGCTGGAGGGCCACCCCCACCCGCTGGTTGAGGAGGGCCCTCACTGGTGCCGCCACCCCTGCCGCTCCCCCCTGCCGCACCAACCTCTGCTGCGTCGCCTCCGTGCAGGCCTTCAGCACCCGGTCGAGGCCCCTCGAGAAGGCACCGAAAGTCTCCATGGCAGGGAAGCTGAAAACCAGGCGGTCTCTCTCCGCCACCTCCCGCCACCGCCCATACTTCGCCTCCTTCACTCGTACCGCCTGCTCCAGTGACACTCCTCCCCTCTCCACCAACTGCCTGCCCAGACTCGGTCGCTGCGGGTCAGCTATCACCACGTCCAGGACCAGAAGGTGTCCTGTCGCCGGATCCAAGTACGTGATGTCCGCGCGCCCCTCCGGGAGGATCCCGGAATGCTCCACCGTCACTCCGCCCATGCCGCTCTCCCTCATGGTCGTCGCGAGCTCCCGCTTCACGGCGTCATGTGCCGCTATCGCTGCTCCTCCCTCGGCGCAACGCAGGGCATGCTGCGGGGCACAGGGGCGGATGGCGCAGCGCTCCCTACATCCGCAGACCGGAGTGTGCCGGACGTGTGCGAGGGGCAGACCCAGCCGAAACCTGCAAGCCACCCTCCAGTCCTCCGGCCCCATGTATAGTCTGTCCGCGACCGAGTGGGGGTGCGCCAGCAGCCAGTCGCCGCTGTGCTCCCCCTGCAGGGAGGTCAANGCGCGCCCCTCCGGGAGGATCCCGGAATGCTCCACCGTCACTCCGCCCATGCCGCTCTCCCTCATGGCCGCCGCGAGCTCCCGCTTCACGGCGTCATGTGCCGCTATCGCTGCTCCTCCCTCGGCGCAACGCAGGGCATGCTGCGGGGCGCAGGGGCGGATGGCGCAGCGCTCCCTACATCCGCAGACCGGAGTGTGCCGGACGTGTGCGAGGGGCAGACCCAGCCGAAACCTGCAAGCCACCCTCCAGTCCTCCGGCCCCATGTATAGTCTGTCCGCGACCGAGTGGGGGTGCGCCAGCAGCCAGTCGCCGCTGTGCTCCCCCTGCAAGGAGGTCAATCGCTGCAGCTGCGGCAGAGCCACCTCTCTCCCCAGCTCCTCTCCCACCCTGGCCCGGAGCGACGCTAGCTGCGCCTCGTGCATTGCTCCAGACAAGTCCTGGAAAAGGCGCTTCGGGCAGCCACTCTCGCACTCTGCCAAGCTCGGGACTCTCCTGCCCACGTCCTCTCCATAGCCTCTGAGCGCCAACTTCCTCAACTCCTAAAAGCTCCCCCGGCACCACTCTGCCCTCCCCTCCTCCTCCGTAGCTGCACTCACCCCCTCTCCTCGCCGCTGTATGAGGGGTCTGACCGCCTGCCAAGACTGGAGCCTGCTGCAAACGTACGACAGGGGGGCCAGGTCTCCGACTGCTGTCAGACCAAGTCCTCCCAAGTGCAACGGGAGGCGCGCCTGGGTCTCGGCATGCTCCACCGCTCTCCGCTCCCGTCCCCCCTGCACCTCCCCCAGTCTCAGCATGCGTCGCACGCACGCCCCCACTCTCTCATCGAGGCGCCCCCTCCACCACTCAAACGGCGGTGTCAGGCGAGTCGCGTGCTGGAGCCGGTGGGTGGTGCACTCCCTGAGGATACCAAAGGCCGCCTGTAGGTCCGGCAGCTCCGCCAGCCCCTCCAGCGTGCTATCTACTGCCTACACCGTCGCCTCCAGCCGCTCCCGGCAGAACCGCTCACTCCCGAGTGGAGCACCCAGCACCACCATGCCCTCCGTCGTCCTGGCCATGTCCGCCAGCCCCGCAGGCACCGGACCCGCCCTCGCGGGCAAGAACAGCTGGCACTTGCGGGGCTGTACCTCCATCCCCAACGCCCCCAAGCCCACAGTGACAGCCCCGTATGCCGCCGCCAGGGACTCTACGGGGGCCCAACAGGTAAGTGTCGTCGAGGTAGGCGATGACCCAGCCCGCCTCCTCCATGGCTGTCTGTGCCGCCTCCAGTGCATCCTGCTGGGCCAACAAGTAGAGGAGTGGGCTAATGGGATCCCCCTGCCTGACCCCCCGCGCCGACTGAAGAACGCTGGGCTGGACCCCTCCCTGATAATAGAGGTCTGAGGGCTGGTCGTACCACAGTGCCAGCCCAGGTACCAACCGCTCGAACCCCCTCTTGCGCAGTGCCTCGAACATAGACGCGCGCTCGAGAGAGTTATATGCGTTCTTCACGTCGATGCTGATAAGCCCACATCTCGGCTGCACCTCCAGCTGCTCCGCAATGGCATGGTAGACAGTGTCGCTCCCTGCCTGGACCCCCACTGCCTGCTGTAGTGGCGCCATCACCCTCTCCATCTCCCTCCGCTTCGCACTCACCATCCACCTGCACAGCAGCCTTGGGATGGCCTCCCCCACTGCAATGGGACGTACTCCACCATCCGGCTTCGCCAGCGCTATGAGCCTGCTCGCCCCCAAGAACCGCCTCGCCATGGGGTGGAGACGGCCCCGGCATAGCGACGTCAGCATCTGGGCCAAGAGCCTCGTGAGCACCGCATCCCCTACCACGATCTGGTGGAGGTGGTCCAGGGTAAGGCCAGAGGGCCCCCCTCCCGACCCTCTGGGGCTCTCCATCAGTGCCCGCCGTATGCCCTCCGCATCTGGGAAGCTCGTGGCCGCTCTCCCTCCCACCTCTCCCACCCACGCTGGAATCGGGCGCTGGGGCTGGGGGTGCTTGGCATGTAGCTGAGCCAAGACCTCCGGTGCGGGCGGCGCCAGCTCAACACTGTCGAGAGCATCACAAGCCTTCGACATGTTGCCTCTTTGATACTTGGTCACCGCCCGCTGCGCCCTCTGCTCCCGTCTCTCCTGCTTCGCCTGGCGCAGCCGACGGGGAGGGGGGGCCCTCCCCGCCGGCCGCGCCAATCCCACCGCCTCCCTCCATAGTGACTCCTACTCCCCTGCCATGAATCTGCCCGTCAGCTCCAATACCCATTGTGTGTCCGTGATGTTGCGCTGCTGCGGCCGCGTGCGAAGAATGAGGCTGGGGATGGCCTGCAACAGCAGCGGCCCCCCCGCCTCGAGGGGGTGCGTGGTGCACTGCAGGAGGGGGACGGCGACCGCGGCCCGGACTGCATCCAGTGCCCCCGCCGGGACGCGCGAGAGCACGAACGGGGGGAGAACCTCTGCCCCGTATAACTGCGCCTAGTCTGCCCCCTCCGCCCACCGCCATTGATCCTCCCACCATCGCGCCCTGCACCCTCTCAGCACACTGTCCTCCTGTCAGAAGAATGTGGACACGAGGGTAGTAGCAGCAGAAGCAGGCAGAAGCGTCAGGACATGCAAGTGTGCATCAGCAACGTGACGTAAGCAAAAGCGGTCCGAGGCGTTAGTCGCGAAGGTTGATAGAGGCTGAGACATGAGGTAGTCGAGGTAGGCAAGTTGATGTGAGAGAGTGCTGGCGAGATGAGTGATGGTTGGCAGAGTAAGAGAGCTGAGCAAAGGAGCGAGAGTGACTGAGCGAAGAGCTGAGAGGGGCTGGCGAAGACGTGGAATGTGAGGAGCGAGAAGAGCGAAGACACGGCGGCGAAGCCGCGGAACCAAAGGGGAACATGATGGATAGAACTGTTCTGGTTAATTGTGGAGGGAATGAACATCCTCCATATGTACTACAGAACAGGAAGAATAGAAAACATAGATAACGGCTTCTTCTGCACTAGCTGGACGTGCTTGCGGTGATTCCGCTTATTAGGGGATGTCTCGGTAGGAAGGCCGTTGGTCGGTTAAGGACCGTTAACGGCTAGTGAGTGATGAACGAGGTGGTTCTGGCCAGAGTTAAACCATTATTGAGAGCTCGGAGTATCCGAGGGGTGAGATGTACCTTGTCGGAGTCATATTTTCTGACAGCCCCCCTGAGTCCGACAAGGTGGAGAGTCCTGATTGCCTTTTAGAGAGCAATGAGGTCCTGGTGACGTTGTCTCGTGGGGGGTGTTTCCACTCGATGGAGGGATCTGACGATCTCGTTGCAGAGATTTGGATTCCACGCTGATGCTACCAGAGTGTGCCACATGGCTGCCACTGGGGAACTTCATTGATGATTCTGTGGTACACAGGATGGGTTGTGTGGCAAAGGCATTTCTTGATGTCTCGGAGGGTCGTTGTGTAGGCCCTTGGAGGACTTCCAGGGTTGTCGTAAACTCCTTCTAGAAAGAGGGAGAGTTGATACCCATGGAGAAATGATTGTTTTGTGTGGATGCGTATGCCACCATACCAGTCGTGGATGTTTTCTCCGAACTGATCGAGCTTTGGGATGTGTGTCCAATCGAGGGCACAGACAGCCATGTTGATGTGACAAGTTGTGAGTGGAGGTTTTGTGTTTGAGGAAGGGGAGAAGTTTGAACAGCTGTGTGACTTCGGCACGACGTGAGTCTTGACGAGAGTGTGCAGCAGGTGATGCCCTCAAGAAGGTTATCTGTGTCAGGTGAAAACTGACGTGAGGGAATGAGGAGGCGGCTGATGACTGAGCGGGCGCAGGGTCAAAAACCGTGTACGCTGTGGAAGTTTTCGGTGTGTGCGCAGGTTGTTGCGGAATGGGGCGATGCGACGAGGTGGATCCTTGTGCTGATTAAGAGATGATGAGGGACACGGAGGAACGAGCGGAGAAATGATTGGTGATTGAGAGGGCGCAGGGGTGGAACCACGTGCGCCTGCGAAGTTTGTTCGACGGGGACGCAGGTCGTCGCGACTCGAGCGATGTGACCTGGCGGATCCGTGTGCCAGGCAGGGGAAGATACGAGCGGCGAGGAGCGATTGATGATGGAGTGGGCGCAGGGGCAAAACCTCGTGCGCTTTGGATGTTTTTGGCGTGGGCGCAGGTCGTCGCGGAATGGGCGATGCGACCGGGCGGATCCTTGTGCCGAGCAGAGGATGATGCTGATGGCAGGAAAATGATTGATGATGGAGTGGGCGCAGGGGCAAAACCACGTGCGCTGCTGAATTAGGGGAGTAAGATGTGGCAAGGGGAAGGCATATGCCAACGCGCCGCGAGAAATCTGCTACCGGCGTGGGTGCAGGCTGCTGCGAAGCGGGCAGCTAGCTCGTGCAGATCCTTGTGCTGGCCACAGATGCTGATGATGATTGCTGAAGCGAAAGCTGATGATGATGACGAAGTGGGCGCAGGGGCGAGCCGCGTGCGCTGAAGGAAGTTTCGGCGTGGGCGCAGGTCATCGCGGAACAGGCGATGCGACCAGGCGGATCCTTGTGCCGAGCTGAAAGCGATACGGAAGCGGAGGAAACGATTGATGAATGAGTGGGCGCAGGGGTGGAACCACGTACGCTTCGGAACGATGCTGATGGAGATGATGGATATAAAGGCGGCGCAGATGATACGGATGACTGAGAGACGGAGATGAGGCATGGACAGGAGGCTGAAGGAGCTGAGGAGACAGGAGCGAGGATGGCAAGGAGGACTGATGGAAGGAGATGAGAATGATGCGAGAAGTGAAGACTGAAGGCTGATGATGGTACTGAAGAAGAGAGGTAGGGAGCGATGCAGGCGGAGGGAGGTGCGATGAGAGGCGACGCGGCAGGGAGGTAGAGCGACACAACCACTTCTTCTGCGTTCAGGAGAGTGACGGCTTGTTCCCCAGTTGGCTCGGAAATGGGAGCAGGAAGACTGGTGGTGTCCGATATCCTGTCAGCTGGAAGAAGTTGGCTNAAAATGATGCTGATGGAGATGAGGAGACTGGAGAAGGGATGGCAAGGACGGCTAATGGAAGCAGATGAGAATGATGCGAGAAGTGAAGACTGAAGGCTGATGATGGTACTGAAGAAGAGAGGTAGGGAGCGATGCAGGCGGAGGGAGGTGCGATGAGAGGCGACGCGGCAGGGAGGTAGAGCGACACAACCACTTCTTCTGCGTTCAGGAGAGTGACGGCTTGTTCCCCAGTTGGCTCGGAAATGGGAGCAGGAAGACTGGTGGTGTCCGATATCCTGTCAGCTGGAAGGGGTTAGTTGCGGCAGAGGGAGTCAGGCAGCGGGCAGAGGCACTAGAACGCTGATGTCAAGAGAGTGACGGCTTCTTCCCCAGTTGGCTCGGAAATGGGAGCAGGAAGACTGGTGGTGTCCGATATCCTGGCGGCGGTAGTTTGGCTGCAGCTGTCGACAAGGCGAGGAGGCGATGCGAGAAGGCGGCTCAAGATGATGGACGCAAGCGGACTGAGGATGTCAAGGAGGAAGTAGCAGATGAGGCTGATGAGGCAAGATGCGAGAGGAGGGGATGCTTGCGGAGGCAGAGGCAATGAGGGACAGTGAATGGCAGATGGCAGGAAGCTTCTTGGTAGTTGACGGCAGGCGGCGGCTCGAGAGTTGCTTGCGGCTGATGTGGGCGACAAGTCACCGGTTGTTAGCTACGGGCGCGGAAATGGGCGCAGGGATTTCTTAGGACGACGAGGCATTTCTTCAGCGCGGGGAACTCGTCAGGCAGAGCTGCTGATGTCAGCTGCTGGCGAAGCGGCGAGGCGCGAGGCGACGGTAGCGGCGGCAGAAGATTACAGGTGGAAGCGATGGAGGGAGGATGACGGCAGAGCGATGACGTAGTCACGGGGCACCAGGTGATGTTGCCTGAGGCTCTAATACCATGTCAGAAGAATGTGGACACAAGGGCAGTAGCAGCAGAAGCAGGCAGAAGCGTCAGGACATGCAAGTGTGCGTCAGCAACGTGACGTAAGCAAGAACGGTCCGAGGAGTTAGTCGCGAAGGTTGATAGAGGCTGAGACGTGAGGTAGTCGAGGTAGGCAAGTTGATGTGAGAGAGTGCTGGCGAGATGAGTGATGGTTGGCGAAGTAAGAGAGCTGAGCGAAGGAGCGAGACTGACTAAGCGAAGAGCTGAGAGGGGCTGGCGAAGACATGGAATGTGAGGAGCGAGCAGAGCGAAGACACGGCGGCGAAGCCGCGGAACCAAAGGGGAACAGGATGGATAGAACTGTTCTGGTTAATTGTGGAGTGAATGAACATCCTCCATATGTACTACAGAACAGGAAGAATAGAAAACATAGATAACGGCTTCTTCTGCACTAGCCGGACGTGCTTGCGGTGATTCCGCTTATTAGGGGATGTCTCGGTAGGAAGTTCGTTGGTCGGTTAAGGACCGTTAACGGCTAGTGAGTGATGACCGAGGTGGTTCTGGCCGAAGTTGAACCATTATTGAGAGCTCGGAGTATCCGAGGGGTGAGATGTACCTTGTCGGAGTCATATTTTCTGACACCTCCGACCCCTCGTCTCCTCTAGCCCTCTCTCTCGGGCGCTGTCGGTGCCCTCTCTGTGTCCCGCATACCTCCCTCCCGCCGGCCGCGCTGCCACCGTCCTGCTCTCCGTCCTGGCCCTCTCGCCGCTGCACGCCCCCCGACTGGCCTCCTCTCTGCGACCCGTTGCCCTGTCCCCCAGCGTCCCCCTCCGCCTGGCTGCCCCAGGACCCTCGATCGCGCACGTGACCATGGCGTCCTGGGTGGCCCCCTCCCACATCCGCACTCCTCTCACCTCCCTCCCTCGCTCCTGCTGCCCTCCGTGACGATGCTCCTCCCGACCGACTCGCCTCACTGCCGGCCGTCCCGTCACCCTGGCCGCCCCTCTCCCGTGTCGCCCTCCCGGAGGCAAACAAGTCGTCCAGGAATCGCACGGCCTCCTCCCTCGTGTCCACCCGGCCCTCTATGCCCTCCCCGCTCCCGCTTGGATCCCGCGCACCCTCCCCGCTCTCCCTCAACCGCTCTACCCGACTCTCTAGCTGTCTCCCCTCCGCTCCCTCCCCCCCTTGCTCCTATCCTCCCCCTGTCGCTGCTCTCCCTCCGTCCGCTCCTCTCTCTCCCTCTCCCTTCGAGCCTGGTACACCCTCGTCCGTCTCCCTCGTCTGGCCTCCCTCTGGGCCTGTCGCCTCTCACGGATCCTCCGTCGCTCCGCCTGCCATCCTACCAGCCCCAAGACCCGCTCCGGTGATGCTGGCGCTACCCCTTGTACCCGCCGTGTCTCCTGCCACTCTCGTCTCTCCTCCGCATCCTCCTCGGACGGCCTCTCCTCCTCCCCTCCCTTCGCTCGGTGCCTCTCACTGTCCTCCCGCTCTCGGGGCGCCCTCGCTCGTCTCCTCTCCCCTCCCAACGCTGCCACCATGCACCACTCCCCATGCCGCGCCGCCCAGTGGCGGACTACCCCCGACCGGTTCTGGCAGATGAGACCACAACCCATCCATGGGCACCACGACGGCGGGCCCCACCCCTGAGCGAACAGCTCTGTCCCACTCCTCCCCCCCCCCTGACCGTCGCTCTCCTCATCGACTCTGCACGTGCTGCCGTCCCCGCAGGTCCTCCCGCTCCCTGTCGCTCCTCCAGCCTCCCCCCCTCTCTGCTCCCCCCCCTCTCATCCTCTGCGCCCGCCGCTCTCGCCTAGTCCTGCCGCCCCACTCCCCTCGCGCCCGTCGCATCTCCTCCTGCCCCCCGGCTCGGGATCGGCTCATTCCTTCCTCCACCCGCCCGTAGTGCCTCTCCGAGGGCGCGCCCCTTGTGCCACCTTCCCCAATGGTTCACCCATGCCCTGTCCGATGTCGAGGCCCAACCGCATACCGGCTTCGGACAATGGTATGGAGGTTGCCAGTGACGCAACATCTGGCTCAGCAGTGTCCCCTGTGGCCTCGGCATGGACTGCTCCCCCTCTCCCATCCGCTCTCCCGAGGGTGTGTCCGCCCGACCCCCCGTTCGTCTGTCCCCGCTCTCAGGTCCATCTCCTCCTCCTCTCCTACCTGTGCCTCCTGCCCTCAGCTCTCCAGGGACCCACTCATCTCCCGCTGTCTCCCCAGTGTCGCCATCGCTGTCACTGCCTCCAGGGTCTCTTCCCCCAGGGCCCGCTCCCCCCGCGGCCTGTCATTGCGGCCGCCGCCTACACATCCCCCCCTCCATAACGGAATGCTCCTCCCTCTGGTTCTCCTCTCCCTCACCCTCTGTCTCCCTCTCTGTCTCTCCCTCCGTCGCCTCGTTCGCATGACCTCTCTCCTCGTCCCTCCTCTCCTCCCCTCCCTCATCCCCTCCCCCCGTGCCACCCGCACCCCCTCCCGGGCTACCTCCCACCCCACTGCCCATGTCCCCCTCCCCTCCCTCCGACGTCCTCCCACGCTCATCCCCTCCTCCATCCCTTCGTCCGTCGCCCTCTGCCTGTCGACTCCCCCGCTCTCCATCTGCTCCCGTACCCCCTTCGCCCGCCGTCGCCCCTTCTCCACCGGCCAGTACGATGCTCGCCGTTCGCTCCCTGCCCTGCCCACCCTGCTCCAGCTGCCTGTCCTCCGCCTCCAAGCACGCCAATAGTGCCTCCCAAATGATCCTCTCCCGCACGCGCTTGGGAGGGCGTGGGCGTCTCTTCTTCCGTCTCCTCCGTGCCCTGTCCTCCCGTCGGGCCTGTCTCCCTCCCGGCGCTGGCGCCGCCTCCCGCTCCACCCCAGCTCTCCAAGTCGACAGGGTCCACTCCGTCGTGGTGGGACCACACACCAGCTCCTCCCTCCCTTGCAGGGTCCCCTCCGTCCTCTCCCCTCTGCTCTCACTCAGGGCTCTCATCCCCGTCCCCAACGTCCTGGCCCCCTGATGCTCCTCGGCAGATCTGGTACTGTGCACTGGCCCCCTTCCTGTCCCCTCCGCTCCGCCGCCACCCGTCTCTCCGGGCACAAGGTCGGGTCCCTCCGCGTCCATGTCCAACGAGCCTGCGTCCTGCGCCCTCTCTAGGCAGACCACCCGGTCCAAGATCCCCTCGAGCTGCTCCCTGTCCGCGTGCAGAGTTGCCTCCAACTGCTGGTCTCTCCCCGTCGTCATCCCTTGGACCGCCAACGTCTGCACGACCCCGCTCAATCCTCCGATCTGCTGATCCACTACGCCCATCACCGTCGCACACATCTCCGCACATCCCCTGGTCACCTCCTGTCGTGCCAACTCGTCCGTGCGTCGCTCACGCTCTCTCTCTCCCGCCTGTGACGTGACTACTCCATGTATCTCTCGCGTTGCCTCGTACAGCTGCTGGACCCGGGACTCCGATATGGACTGCGCTGCCTGGACCTGCCCCATAGTCTGTCGTAATATGTCAGTTTGGTTTTGGAGCATTACGAGGTGGCCTCCCACCGCCTCATCGTACCGAAGGAACAGTCCTCGGATCCTCTCCCTCGTGTCGCTCTGCATTGCCCCACACGCTGCCACCACCTCCTCCTGGAACCTCCGGAATAAATCCGTCCACGTGTGTTGGTCTGCACTCTGCTTTGTGCATGTCGGATCCCCTCCCTCAGTGCCATTCGCCGCTGTCTTCTGCTCCTCTGCCACCCTTTGTCCCCCTTCCCTCGTGGCTTCTTTGCTCACACCAACTTCCTCTCTCATCCTTGGCATCTGCTCCTGCCCCCCTCCCGACCTTGTCACGTCCATAAGTGTTGCCTCCACCTCCTCCGTTATCTCTCTCGTCCCTTTTGCGCCGCCTTCAGTGCGAGCTTTCTCGCCTTGACTCTCGTTCACCCTCTCCCTTTCGCTGCTTCCACACCCTCCTCGCACGGGGTGGTACCGTTTGGTGTCGCACTCCTCCCTTTCCTCGCCCGTAGCGTACTCCCCTTCTGCCTCTTCCCGCTCTTGCCTCTCTTGTCCTGTTCTTTCTCGGTCGACCTCCATGCTCGCCGACGCCTCAACTCCCCCCTCCGCGCTCCCATGCTCTGGCTCCTGCTTCCCTTCTACGCTTTCCGACGACCCCTGTTGTCGTGCCATGTTCACCGCCCGCTGTCTTTCCCTCTCTTGCTCTTTTGCTCAGGCCGCCGCCTGTTGCTTTCAGAAACTCCGTGGTCCTCTCCTGGTCATTTTATACCTGCTGCGAGCTGCTGGGGGCGGTGGTTTGGATTGTATTGATCCCTTGAACTCGACGGTGGGGGCCCCTCTTGGCGATGGTGCTGGCAAGAGGGGCCGGTTCATGGGGGGTCCCAGGAATGGGTTTGTCTGCTCCGCAGTTGTGGGGGGTATTTCTGAAATAAAAATTAGGGGCGGTGGTGGAGTGGTCGTTGGAGTCGAGGTTTGCGGTGGTTGTTGTGTTGAGCGACGCCCCGGGTATTCCAGAAATACCCCCTCCGGGTATTTCAGGAATCTCTCCTCGAGTGGTCCGGTTCGAACCAGAGTAAACAAAGGGGGTTGGGTTAAACCTTCGCCCACCCCCCCCTTCGCTTGTGTTGGGGGCCTCCGCTCGCCCCATCAAGCGAGGGGTGTCCCCCCCCACTCGTGGAGCGTCGATCAGGCAGATCGACGGTTCCGGGGGGGGCCCTCTGGGGCCATCGATCGCGGCGATCGGTGGCTCCAGAGGGAGAGGACCCCCTCCCCTCGCCTGCCGTTTCATCGCCGGCAGGTCGTCGCACCTGCCGGCCCTCCTCCGCCGACGTCCTCCAGGCCCCACCCCCTCGGCCGTCTCCACCCCGACGCTATCGAAGATGGCCGTCGCCCGCTCCGAAGTCCCGCGCTCTACCCCTGCCTCCCCCATACTGCTGTTCACCGGCGCCCGAGGGAAGGGGGGGGGGAACAGAGTGAGGGGGGAATGCGGCGGACCCCCACGGTTGCTCGCTGCTGCTCGCCGTCCCCGGCTGGGCACGTGCGGGGCCTCTTCTCGGCTTCGGCTTCCGACCTGGCCAGCTGACGTGTGAGGCCGTCGCAGTAACCTGCTGTTTCTGCCCTCAGCTCACCACGTGGCTTGGCCCGAATGGGCCCATTGGATAGCTGTAGTCCAGGGCTATCCAACGGGCCCACTCGCGCCTCGAATGGTTGACCATGGAGGCAGAGCGGGCCCGCCATGGCCCGGCGAACTTGCTGACGTCACCAATCCGCCGGACTTTTTGACGTTTTCCTCCCCCTGTCTGCCACGTGGCAGTGTCGATGTGTAGCTCTTGTCAAGAGCTACCCGTGGGTACCACCCACGTGTGCAATGGTGCCATATGTTGTACGAACGGGGCGAGTAACGTGGACGCCGTTCCCACGTGGCGTTTGTAGCCGCTGAGGCACGCCACGTGGCGAAACTTGGTTCGCCGGGATCGCGGAGGCGTGCTGATGTGGCACGCACCCTCTGACGTGGACCCGTGTCCTTAGCTGTCCGGGACCATCCCCTTTGGAAGCTCGTTGAGAGCCCCCTGCGACACCGCCACCTGCGGCTCCGTAGATATAGATATAGATATAGATATAGATATAGATGTAGATATAGATGTAGATATAGATGTAGATATAGATATAGATATAGATATAGATATAGATATAGATATAGATATAGATATAGATATAGATATATATATAGATATAGATATAGATATAGATATAGATCTAGATATAGATATAGATATAGATATAGATATCGATATCGATATAGATATAGATATAGATATAGATATAGATGTAGATGTAGATGTAGATGTCGATGTAGATGTAGATATAGATATAGATATAGATCTAGATCTAGATCTAGATATAGATATAGATATAGATATAGATATCGATATCGATATAGATATAGATATAGATATAGATATAGATGTAGATGTAGATGTAGATGTCGATGTAGATGTAGATATAGATATAGATATAGATCTAGATCTAGATCTAGATATAGATATAGATATAGATATAGATATCGATATCGATATAGATATAGATATAGATATAGATATAGATGTAGATGTAGATGTAGATGTCGATGTAGATGTAGATATAGATATAGATATAGATCTAGATCTAGATCTAGATATAGATATAGATATAGATATAGATATCGATATCGATATAGATATAGATATAGATATAGATATAGATGTAGATGTAGATGTAGATGTCGATGTAGATGTAGATATAGATATAGATATAGATCTAGATCTAGATCTAGATATAGATATAGATATAGATATAGATATCGATATCGATATAGATATAGATATAGATATAGATATAGATGTAGATGTAGATGTAGATGTCGATGTAGATGTAGATATAGATATAGATATAGATCTAGATCTAGATCTAGATATAGATATAGATATAGATATAGATATCGATATCGATATAGATATAGATATAGATATAGATATAGATGTAGATGTAGATGTAGATGTCGATGTAGATGTAGATATAGATATAGATATAGATCTAGATCTAGATCTAGATATAGATATAGATATAGATATAGATATCGATATCGATATAGATATAGATATAGATATAGATATAGATGTAGATGTAGATGTAGATGTCGATGTAGATGTAGATATAGATATAGATATAGATCTAGATCTAGATCTAGATATAGATATAGATATAGATATAGATATCGATATCGATATAGATATAGATATAGATATAGATATAGATGTAGATGTAGATGTAGATGTCGATGTAGATGTAGATATAGATATAGATATAGATCTAGATCTAGATCTAGATATAGATATAGATATAGATATAGATATCGATATCGATATAGATATAGATATAGATATAGATATAGATGTAGATGTAGATGTAGATGTCGATGTAGATGTAGATATAGATATAGATATAGATCTAGATCTAGATCTAGATATAGATATAGATATAGATATAGATATCGATATCGATATAGATATAGATATAGATATAGATATAGATGTAGATGTAGATGTAGATGTCGATGTAGATGTAGATATAGATATAGATATAGATCTAGATCTAGATCTAGATATAGATATAGATATAGATATAGATATCGATATCGATATAGATATAGATATAGATATAGATATAGATGTAGATGTAGATGTAGATGTCGATGTAGATGTAGATATAGATATAGATATAGATCTAGATCTAGATCTAGATATAGATATAGATATAGATATAGATATCGATATCGATATAGATATAGATATAGATATAGATATAGATGTAGATGTAGATGTAGATGTCGATGTAGATGTAGATATAGATATAGATATAGATCTAGATCTAGATCTAGATATAGATATAGATATAGATATAGATATCGATATCGATATAGATATAGATATAGATATAGATATAGATGTAGATGTAGATGTAGATGTCGATGTAGATGTAGATATAGATATAGATATAGATCTAGATCTAGATCTAGATATAGATATAGATATAGATATAGATATCGATATCGATATAGATATAGATATAGATATAGATATAGATGTAGATGTAGATGTAGATGTCGATGTAGATGTAGATATAGATATAGATATAGATCTAGATCTAGATCTAGATATAGATATAGATATAGATATAGATATCGATATCGATATAGATATAGATATAGATATAGATATAGATGTAGATGTAGATGTAGATGTCGATGTAGATGTAGATATAGATATAGATATAGATCTAGATCTAGATCTAGATATAGATATAGATATAGATATAGATATCGATATCGATATAGATATAGATATAGATATAGATATAGATATAGATATAGATATAGATATAGATATAGATATAGATATAGATATAGATATAGATATAGATGTAGATGTAGATGTAGATGTCGATGTAGATGTAGATATAGATATAGATA
>SZWC01010293.1:25311-45311 GCA_023375785.1 Penium margaritaceum
ATAGATATAGATATAGATATAGATATAGATATAGATATAGATGTAGATATAGATATAGATATAGATATAGATATAGATATAGATATAGATATAGATATAGATATAGATATAGATATAGATATAGATATAGATATAGATATAGATATAGATATAGAAATAGGTACAGCCACTTGATAGCGTCGTGGGCAGCCTATGCCGGGCCACCATCCTTGCAGTTTAACACATGCTATGGCGCAAATGGTTGGATGATGACGTGCTATCTGCACACACATCTTGGGCTACAGTGGATGTGTGCAACATGCAGGTTCATCCTGAAACAAGAATCTATCCACCAGCCCTCTGAGGCCATATATAGGCAGTCCAAGAATGACCAAGGATGCGTCCGGGATCGCCAGTCTCCGTAGTGCTCTTCTTGTAGTGGTGCAATTGCTGTAGCTGTGGAAGATCCTCCTCCCACTCCAACTCCATCTTTAAAGATCCACCAGATTCTGCAATTGCACCGCTTCTATCAGGTCCTAGACCAGGTGCTTGGGCATCTCGTTCCCACATTCTGACAGCTCCTGCAGCTACCGCCTTACCACCTTTCCATACCCTTGCAATATCCTCTCCTGTAGTACCTCAGAGTTCCCCTATTCTACTCTCCCTTGTCTCTTCCTTCATCTCTCTTCTCCCTTCTCTATGGCTTTCATTGAGGAAGCGTTCCCCCTACTTTCTAGGACTGTAGATATAGACAAGAGAAAAGGAGGGAAATGTTGAATGTTTTTACCCATTGTTCAGTGCTGTAGGATGGATCAGGAATGATCTGCCCCTTGTGGAGGTATGACCTCTGGATCTATTGTAGAGTGACTCAACTATGCTCTGTTTTGTGTGAGATATGACCTGTGAGTACATCATGTGGGTGAGTGATTACCTTGGCAATTTTGTTGATTTGGCCAAGTGAGAGGTCATGAGTTCGATCCTGGCCCCATTCACATCCTGTTTGCTATGGAAGCTTCCAATAGAGAAATTCTGTAGCTTCTTGGACGCTACATGGTTGGTCTGTCACCTTGACAATAGGATGCTTATTTGTCAAGCCCATAGTGCAACTCTATTGGTGATGTGGCTGGTTCAGGCCACTTACCAGGAATGTGATTTTGAGTTCTAGGACTGGACAGACAGCTATAAAATGACTTGTCTTTCATGTTGATCAATTAACCCTTTCTTGATGCTCTCTTGCGTATTGACAAATTGAGCTCTTCTTGAGATGTAATGCTAAGGCGTTAGTACTCTTGAAGGTGATGTGTATGCCTGATTAAGTTGGGGTGCATGACACATGTCAACAAAGGGAGAAGGTGTTAAAACCTTTGTGAGGTTAATGTTAAAGGCTTCCTCCAAACCCAATAGCTTGTCTAATATGCAAGTGCAGCCTCCACCTCATGCACCGCCTCATGAAGCCTTGTCTTGTAATATCTTTTCAACACTGCCGGTGTTCCCAAGATCATCACTCCCTCCATCAACCTTGCTATCTCGGCCAATCCCGCAGGTGCAGCCCCTGTACTCTCTAGTAGGAATAACCGACACTTGCAAGGCTACACATCCATCCACCAGTGCCAGCTCCCTTTTTGGGCCCTGCAGGTTAGTGTCGTCCATATGGGCCATGATCCTGCCGACTCCTCTATTGTCTCCTAGGCCGCCTCCAAGGCATCCTGCTATATTAGGGAATAAAATAGGGCGAACTAGCTCAGATACCCATAAAACACAAATTGTGGACTCTCATCCGCCCGTCGTTCAGAAGAAAAGCAACAATCCGCCCGTCGTTCGGAAGAAAAGCAACCATCCGCCCGTCGCTCTCTTGGAAAGCAACCATCCACTCATGGTACTTTCACTTATCAAGGACTACCGGTACTTGCGTTATATGTGTTGCACCGTAGGCACGCTGTTACTTTTTTTTTGTTTCAACTCCATTTTCGCGTTTAGTTTCCGCAGTCCGTACAATGACACACTGCATGGCCTTGAATGAGACTATAAATTTGTACACATATATACAGAAACAATTGGTTCGGCGGTCCTCTCGATCACGAACAGAAGGGGTATGTCCTTTTCCGTAAGAATAGAGTTCTTCCAGTGGCTTCAGCAATGCTTCTCGTATGCCATGCTAATGTTACTTTCACACGTAAACAATACAACGGATGAAACACGGTCTGCATGCGCTGATGCCAGCCTGGCTCCCGAACCTGCATGTGCGCAAACCGAGGCGCTCCAGTCAGCTCCGTCCCCTGTCACACATGTGTAGTGAATGCGGATTGGCTGCATAACCCGTCCATGTACGAGATTATGGTCCATGACATGCCTAGGTGAAAGTCAGATTCTGCGTGAACATGGACGTTGGGTAGGGACCGTTCCCCCCCAGTGTTTGTTCACTTTCGGATTCTCCGGTGCCAAATTGCGACAATGCCGGGGATTAGTGTGTCTGCGGTGGAGCGTCAAAATGGTGCTCTCTCTTCTAATAAAGCGAGGTGAGGCAAATTGCAGGGTACGTGAGCTATATATCGTGTTTAAAAAATGCCGATGTGCCCATTATTTGCGCAATGGCGCCCCAGACCCGGGGCAGTGCCCGGAGGGCGGAGGCTCCTGCCTCCGCCCGACTGGTGCGTAGAGATTCCACAAGGCCGCCATCATGCCCACCCCTCTCATGTGCCGAGGTACTGCGTCCTACAACTGCCGCGCTCTCACATCCGCTAGGCCCACTTACACGAGGAAGGTCAATCTCCGCCGGCCAGGGTGGATTGCCCGTGGTGTCTTAGTTCCGAGTGCCACGGGTGCTACCTCCCCGTCATGTGACCTTGCAGGAAACAGGCACGACAACTCTCTCTGGTCCTTCAGACCCAAGGCGGCACAACCTTGGACGGCCAAACCCATCGATGGCGGCGGGGTGGCACCCCACTGGTGTGGTTGTGGCGCCGAATGCTTCACCACCCGCCGAGCCGTCGCCCGTTGCACGACCCGCTACACCACCTGTGGCACCACGCGCCAGACGAACTGCGGCACCACGTGTTGCACCACCCGCTACACCACCCACTGCACCACCTGTTTCACGTCCCGCTGCACGACCCGCTGTACAACCTGCTGCACCACCCGCTGCACCACCCGCTGTACCACCCACTGCACCACCTGCTGCACGTCCCACTGCACGACCTGCTACACGACCCGTTGCACCACCCGATGTACCACCCGCTGCACCACCCGCTACACCACCTGCTGCACATCCCACTGCCCGACCCGCTGTACCACCCGTTGCACCACACGCTGCACGTCACGCTGCACGACCCTCTGCACGACCCAATGCACCAGCTGCTGCACCACCCGCTGTACAACCCGCTGCACCACCACCTCAGCCACGTGCCTATCGGCCTCCCGAGCACGGAGTTCCTCGAGCGCCGGCTCCAGCTCAGCCCCAGAGTCCGGCACACCACATTTTCAACCATGACTCAGGTGCCAAAGAAGAACTCTTCTTCTTGCTTAACAGAGATCAGGACTATGAGGACTGGGAAAGACATTTGGAAGAAGAAGCTGCGGAGAACATGCAGTTGTTTTGGATGGAGCCACGCTCCCCGGACCAAACCGAGGATCCACCCTATACACATTCCTGGACAAAGCACCGTGTTCTCTGTCCTAGTGGCTCCACTTGTAATTTGTTTATGCCATGTTTTTGCTTCTTTTTACATCATGTTGTGGTGGATTTCCGCACTTGACGATGTGCCATCTTTCTACTTGATCATGCACATGCTGACGTTTGTTGTTTCCTAATTGTTCTCTTTCCACAGTTTCCAATCCGCTCTTGTTTGAACTGAATGCTGATGAAATTTCTATCCTGTCCTTGTGCAGGTACGTCAGACAGCTCCCCCGACAGCACGACGAAGAAAAGAAAGGCCGAAGGTGACCACCTCGTGGAGGGCAAAAAGTACCACAACATGGCTGCCTGCAGGGCGGCAA
The DNA here is from genome assembly GCA_023375785.1 of Penium margaritaceum. Lineage (NCBI taxonomy): Eukaryota > Viridiplantae > Streptophyta > Zygnematophyceae > Desmidiales > Peniaceae > Penium > Penium margaritaceum. The sequence continues at coordinate 29,284 of SZWC01010293.1, forward strand.
TTGAGGACCACGTGGTAGCAAACCGCTTCGGGCTACAGTGGGTGCGCAGCGAGCTTGGACGGATCGACATACGTTGTGTGGAGGCTATGAGACGGGGTTGCACGTGGAACGTACGCGCAGTTGTATCTTCGAAGTTGGGGGCGGTAAAACTGTCCTACGTGACAGAAGGCCACTCCTGCACACAGACTATTGGCCGTGGGAGCCCTGCGTAAACCACGAGGTGGATAGCACGTCACATTTTGTCCCAAATGACAAGGGATCCGACAACACTGCAGGCCACGTTTAGAGCCATCATCAAGGAAGCCGCGGGCATTCAAGTGGCGAGCTGTACGCTCTACCGTGTACGATCATTGGCCCAGGCCCAACTGATGGGTGCCAAGGCCAAATCATGGGCTTTGTTTCCGGTGCTGTGTCAAGAGGTATGTCCCGTGACCGGTCGCGCATGGCTCTTCACCTGTCTTCTCACTTTAGTGTTTCAAAGTTTTACAAATGACTTTTGTGGGCGTGCAGCTGAAATGTTTTGATCTGGCAACGCATGCCGTGGTAGAGATGGATGCACAGAACAAGTTCAAATGGGCGTTTGTGGCACCTGGGGCCACCCGCCATGGCTGGGACTACTGAAGGTGCATCATGACAATGGATGGCACCTTCCTCAAAAACTGCCACAAGCAAGTGATGCTGGTCGCGCAGTTTTTTTACGCAAAAGACCATGCATGGCCCATGGCCTGGACACTCGTGTCAAGTGAGAACGAAGAAACGTGGATGTGGTTCTGTGAGCAGCTGGCACGTGCTTATCCCACAGCGTGTTTTTCAGGTACAGTGATAGTGTCAGACAGAGAAGCTGACCTGGCAAAGGCTCTGGTAAGACACTTGCCAGGCGATACGTACACGTATTGTGCCTGGCATCTGCGGAGGAACATCCAGGAGAAATTCTGCAAGAAGGCTGCCTACTGGGCGTGGAAGTGCGTACAGGCACTGACCCACGAGCAGTTCCACTGAGTGGCATGCCACCTACGGGCAACCAGCGAACGCGCAGCGAACTACCTCATCCCAGGCCGAGACGGACAGGGTGGTATACCTCTACAGAAGTGGATGTCATACTTCTGCCTGGACAATCTTAAAAGCCAAAAAAAAAAAAAAATCTTCGTAGGAGGGGTACATCACCAGCAACGCGTCCGAGTCTCTGAACGCCCGTCTAAAGTCCCTCTGCAAGCTGTACTCCTACTGCTTCCTACAAGTGTACTATTTTGTGCAGGGAATCATGGCACATCGCCGCGAGCAGATTGCCAACTGCAACGAGACTCTTGTCCCGGCTCTCGCGAAACACCTACTTCACAGTTTTACAGTTGCACGCGACTACGACGTCATCATGGAGGGGCCATCCACAGCAATGGATTGCTAACCAACGTCCGCTGGTACGTGGATCTTTCTCTGGGAAGTTGTGAGTGTCGTCGGTGGTGCGAGTATGGTCAGCCATGCCAGCATGCCTGTGCCCTCATGAAAGAGGTGGGTGAAGACCCGACTGTGCACGTGAGCCCTGGGGAGACGATGAGGTACTGGAGCCTCACGTACGCCAATCCCATGCCATCACTCTTCGCATCCGGACTCCATCAACCTGCACCGTCTGGCTGGGGACAACGTGGTCCGCGGCGGGGCCGTGATCGGTCCAGGACTGCCCGCATTGAGTGTGCGCCACTCCGGAAATGCAACTTCATCTACCCCAAGTGTGGTCGTAAGGGTCACACAAAAAAGAGGTCTCCCAACCCTGCTGCACCTCGGTCTCACGAAGCAGCAGCAGCGCAAAGAGCTGATCATGATGCAGCAGCAGCAACAGCAGGTGCACGTGCAGAGAGAGAAGAAGGGGCAGGGAGACAAGAAGGGGCAGGGACCGACGACACTGAGGCCTCGGACTACGACCCTGAAGCAGACCCCAGGGGGTCCTCGACAGACGAGGAGGTTGGTGAGACAGCACCAGACGACTTCGACGATGATGTGTCTGACAGTGGCTGTGAGGACTCCCTGGGATATGCAACAGAGCCAGAGAACGGATTGCTCACACAGGAAGAGCACGATGCTGAAAGTGCTAGACTCATGGAACAGTATGGTGGAGTGGAAGAGGACACAGAAGGCAACGCAGGAGAAGAGGGCACAGGAGACGATGTAGGAGAAGAGAATGCAGATGATGAAGCATAGGAACAAGTGGAGAGCCATGAAGTCAGAGTCTTGAATGCACTTGAGATTTAAGGTGAGATTTTCCATGGATCATGTTGAAAGGTACATGTTTACATGCCCATTCCCTTTCAAATCCCTGAACACTCTGCTAAAAACAATTTCATGTCACTGTGCAGGAGTACAGGGGAGTGTTCCTTGGTCGCAAGCCTGCTCTGAAAGCACATCCAAGTCCTGGACGTACGGCATACTGGGCATGAGCAGTGGACGGGCAGAGTCTCTGATGACCAAGCTAGAGTGGTTGTGTTAGAGGGGGATGTGAATCCTAGACCATTTTTACATTTGAAAAGTGTAGTCTGATTTTCATTCAATAAAATTCCCAACTCTACGTTCATGCTATGGTCAAAGTTGAAGTGAAGCACTGTGTGTACCTGAACTTGTCGTAATGGTGTACCAAGAAAGACATGTACTTTAGCATAGTGAGATAGAGAAACCCTATGCTTTCTGATAAAGTATAAAAGCAGGGAACAAAGGCATTTGTATTTCTCTCGAACATTTGCACCAAGTACTAATGGAGTACACCCTATTCCCAACAGCATTACCTATGGTGACCTCATGCCTATGTGGAGCTGGCACATGTTACTTGCTGTCGAGGTTGCAGACCGAATGGAGGCGTTTTGAGGTCAGGCTGTATTATAGCACGTGCCCTGAACCCTTTGACGTGGGAGCTCTATCGTACTACACTCCGGAACAAGTGTTCTATGATGCTCTTCAAGAAGTCGACGATGGGATCGTCATTAATCCCGATCGTCCACAGGCGTCTGGCAGTCCTGTCCGCTTGTAACATTATTGGGTGGATCCACACGCTCCCCCCACGAGTGTAGCAGTGGGTAGTGAACGGAAAGCCTGGTCCATTAGAGTAATTTTCAGGCTGCATCAACTTGTCTTGCAAACGTTATCCGAACCTTTGGCTACAAACATCATTGAATGGTGGAAGACTGGGATTGGTGCTTGGTATACTTGCCAGGTCAGAAGAAACCAGGCACATGAGAACAAAAAGGTATGGAAACATACATCGCCTACCGGGTACAGGATGGATAAAATGATGTCTACTTATAACATTCCTGCCCAATAAGGTCAGTTTGGATACTACACAAGGTGGTAGACACACATATCCAACTGTCACAATCGCCATGCCCAAAGTTGTTCGTGACCAAGACATACTTCCGTTATGTTTCATGATGTGCTGCACTCATTTCATACAGATGTGTCACACCCGTCATATGCGTGTTAAATGAGACTTGAAATGTACAACAATACCCGGGATGTGAGATGTAAAATTTCATGACAAAATAAGCAATGTACCCGGTCCTTCACTGACCTACGTGGTTCAGAGTCTGGCACACCATAGAGGATCCGGATGGACCCAGGGCTGCCAGTGTGGTGGGCACCAGATAGGACGACAATGTGGCAGCTACACACACATGATGTGGCAAATGTCGAATGGATGACATGGAGGAGGCCCCAAGTTCTTGGATTCCTAGAGGCTCTTGATCTTGTTCCATGCGACCGACGTATCAAACTGGTCCATACGAGGGTGTGGGGGAAGGATTTCCCCCCATGGACCCACTTGAGGAGCATCCAGATCTCCTCCCCGTAACTGGAGCCATACATGGGATGACCCGAGAGCTTGAGTGGATCTGAAGAAGACATGTTTGCACGTGAACAACTTTTCCAATGAAGTAGAAGAAAAAAACGCGGAAGTCGAGACTTATGAACTTCTCATGGTACCGCGGTTCATAATTGAAACACGCCTATTACATTCTTTGTCATGTCAAATATTTCACGGTCTACAATCTGGTACACCATAGTGGGTCCGGATGGACCCATGGCTACCAGTGAGGCGGGCACCATGCAGGACGGCGATGCAGCGGTTTGACACTCATGGACCAGCACATGTTGTATGGGGCAGCAAGACAAGGGCCGAGTCCATTTGAGTCCCACGTGCACTTGATGTTTATCCACCTGATCCACACATCGTACAGGTCCATGTGGCAGGGATCTTTGATAGCACGCGCCCATTTCTCCAGCGGCGGCAATGGACGACCCTTCAGCGACAAGTGGTGCGAGGACACCATGGCCGGTTACCGAATTGAACGTAATGAACGTCAACTTGTACATGCTGTACACTTAGCTTACGAACTACTACTTTGAGCTTGTTTCATCCAACAATTGGGCTCCCGCACCTTTTCGACTACGTCACATCAAATGTGGATGTTGTCGCCAGCGACGAGGCTGTTGGCTTACTACCTTGTCAACGATGACGACGAGGACCTGCTCGGATGTCACTAGTAGCGCAATGCCATTTTTTGGAAACAAATCCGATGACACATCTGTAATGCCTTCATGCACTAATAGCATGCATGCAAATGGTGCACAAAATTGCAAAATTTTACGTCAAACCTAGGGCCGAGACAACATGGTTTGTGCAGAGAAATTTTTTAACAAGCTGCGTGTTCTGAACCTCTGCCAGTGGTTTGGCGATGTACCGGCGCTTGGGCACATTGGTTATGCTCCGTCACTATTCACGTGTGAGAAAATAGTGCATGGGCTACGACGCTATTAATTTCTCTCGATTCCCGGATGGGTAATATTTTTTACCGCATGGGGGGTTCGTTGCTTTCTCGCTCGGCGTTGATACTTGCGTTATTTCCTGCAGTCCATTGATACCTGCGTTATATCGTACACGACTTTGGCATATGAGCTATATAGTTCCAAAAACTGGGTATATGGTGACCGAATCCAATAAAATATGGGGTTCATAGGATCCCCTTGGTGCAATTCCGCCTCCAATGTAAAAATGCACCGTTGTACCCCCCCTTGGTAGTAAAGGTCATATGGTAAGTCGTAGAACAAGGCCAAGCCTCAGATCAGCCGCCCCAACACCCGTCGCCACAGCGCTTTAAAGACAGCCACACACTCCAAAGATATTTACAATTTCTTGAATTTGATGCTGTTGAGGTCCCATCCTGGCACTAAGCGCAGCTGGTCGATGATGGCATGGTACACTGTGTCCATCCCTGTCTTAGGCCCCACTGCCTGCTGTAGAGGCGTCAACGCCCGCTCCATCTCCTCCCTGTCTGTTCTCACCATCCACCGTGCCATCAGGCAAGGAATTGCCTCACTTACCACAGTTGGATGCATGCCTCAATTGGACTTGGAAAGAGTGATAAGATTTCTCATTGCCAAGTACTTTGAAGCTATCGAGTGCAGCCTGCTTCTACAGATAGAGGCCAGAAACCATGCCAGGTTTTGCATGAAGGAGCTCTCTCCCACCACCATCAGCTACAGGTGGTCCAACATCAGACCAGACGGTCCTTTCCCCAAGCCTTTGCAACGCCTCATCATCGTCATCCTCACCCTCTCCACGTCTGCAACATCCACTGCTGCTGTGCGTGTCTCACCTGCCATCCATGAAGTGAATAGCTGTCCGGAGGTCTTTTCTCGTACTTGGAAAAGCACCTCGAGCCTTGGTAGAGCGTAGTCAGAGTTTTGTAAGGCATCCCATGCCTTCAAACATAATCCCTCTGTTCAACTTAGTCGCCACTTTCTGCATTTGTTGCTCCCGTTCCTCCTGCCTGTGGTGTCGCAGGAATCGAGGTGGGGACACCCATCCTGCCAACGGAGTGAGCTCTACCACCTCTCCAAAATTTCTCCCACTCTCCTCGCATGAATTACAAAGCCAGCTCCATGACCCACTCTGCGTCCAAGCCATGTTACCGCTGTGGTCAGGTATGCATGATGAGACATGGCATGGTCTGGAGAAAAAGAGGGCCCTTTACATCCATCGGATGGACAGTGTAGTAATGCAAAGGATCTGCCAGAGTGGCCTTGACCACATCCAATGTCCCTGATGGCACATGGGCATACATGAAGGGCGTAAGAAGTGCACCCAAAACGTGTTTCTATAGTCCACCCCCTCTACCCAGCCCCACTGGCTCGCCCACCACCGATTTCTCCTTCTCTGCTCTTCTCCACCATCCCTGCTGTCCCCTTTTTCACCCCCTCCATCATCCTAAATTTTTTCATCCTAGCAATTCCTAAACGTAGAAAAACACAACTACATAAACATGATACAAGTGTGGGTGAACCCAGGCATAGAAAAAGCCAAAAATGACAGCGGTACATTGAATTTGATGAATGACTTAAAGAATTATGTAGGTGGTATGTTTGAATTCGATGAAATTTTGTTCTCGACAAATTTTGACTAGCAAAAAATATGTTAAAATCTGAATCAACGAATATTGGGGTACTTTCACAATGGCTTCTATTGCACCTATAACTACGGCCACTACAACTACTGATGTTGTTGTTGCTGTTGTTGTACCTACGGCTGCTGCTGGTGCAGATTGTTTAAGGACAGCCACTCCCTGTTCCCCATGACCACCTCCTGCTCTCCCCTCTCCCTATTGCAACGTGCTTGACGGCCCCAGAGCCGGACCTCACACCGAGATGCCCTCGGGAGATGCCCTTGAGCGATCCGGGAGCGATACGCTCCCGGATTACCCTCTGCTCTGCCAACCCGCCCTTCCCAGTACTTTCTGTGGTGAAGCCAGCCTCCCCCCTGAAACCGTCGCTCCACAAGCCACTCCTCCCTTTCGCAACATCTACACTTGGGCGAGAGATCTCGCCCATCTCCGTGCTCTGACACCCCACCCTCCGGTGGCTGGGAGGAGGGGACGCGTCGCTGCACCCTCTCCAAGGTTGCCTCTAGGCTCCATTACCTATTAGCCTGTTGGCCCTAGCTAGTGTAACTGCTTCCCATTCACGAGTACCACCAGGGCAGACCCCACCGTTTACCCTGTCAACCAGGCCTACACGCAACGACTCTCCCTCCCGTCCCTGTCTGATCCCACCCACCACCGGCTGGCTCCGTCCCACACCTCTAACGCCCGTCCCTATCGTGTCACTCTACTGCATCCCCCGGGGTCACCAGGTCCTCCCTAGAGTCTCCCGTCACTCCTCCCTCCCACTTTGGGTCATGGTTGTTGTGCATCCCAACCCTACTTGCCTCCCCCCGACCCGTCCTCGCCTCGCTCATGGCCCGGCCCTCCCATGCCTGAAGGGCCATGCCCAAATCATCTGCCTTGTGCCGTCTGCTCCAATGGATGGCACAGGCTTGCCCCTAGGCTGCCACCGACCCTCACCCCTTCCCAGGACAGGAGAAGAGGGGAGGAGGGGAGGGGACCAATGGGCTGGCAACTGCCGCTGAGTGGTCCCCGGTGGTGAGGGCGAGACCTGGAGCCCATCCACATGACAACCTGGTACTGTAGCCCGGCTCCACAATGGCAGCAGTCTACTAGCCTGCGGTCTGCTCTCCCCTGCATCCCTATAGGGGTCTCCGCCTTCCTCTCCTCCTAGCTAGCTGTCCGCTGGGAAAAATCACGGCCCCTTCCCCCATCTGACTTGCCTGCATTCCCCTGCTCACTATCGGTAATACCAGCCCCTCCTACCTTCCTACCCTCCTGATCCCCCTTGCCAATACCCTCCCTCAGGAAATCAGAGCCTCCTTTTTCCCCTCCACCACTCGCCCATAAATTGACCGCAGAAGTGAGTCGCTGTCGCCGACGGCGTCGACATGCCGAATTAAGAAGAGCATGGCAGATCCCCAAGAGGGCAGGCTGACCCCCATCCCGGTAGTACATCACCTCCTCCCTCTCCTCTCTTTCCCCCGTCATTGGCCCCGCTCCCCTCCTGAATTCTTCATGCAGTTGGTCACCTCATGCACTGCCGGTGGTCTCTCTTCCCATGATTGCTATTGTAGTATGTGCCTCCGGTGGGATTGGACCTCTGTCCACTCTGTTTTATATCCCACATTCCTTCTCCTCCCTTTCCTCCTCCTCTCTTGCCTACTCATTGGCTCTCTCATCCACCTCCTCTCCCCTCCATCCTCTCCCATCCTCCTCGTTGTCATCATCTCCTCCTGCTCCTGATCCTCACATCCCAACCGCAATCTCCCCGCCATCCTCACTGGTGCTAAGGCTGTCCACTCCAGCCCCCCGCACCTCTATCTCCCGCGTCTCCCCAGTCTGTCGCACCCAACCGTCCTGATGCTGATCCTTCTCTCTTTTATCCCACCATGGCCATCTCCTGGTCCATCTACTCTACCTCCTCTCCCATCTCCACGTCATCCCGATGTGGTAAATCTTGTCTCTCCAACCTAATCACTGTATCCTCCAGGAAACACATCTTAAACAGATTTCTCTCTAATATCATCCACTACACCGTTAAGGCTCTTACAATCTCACCCAATCCACCCTGATTCTTGTTCACCATTCCTACCATGTTTTCCCACATCGTTGTACACCCTCCCGTCACCCCTTGCCGTGCCAGCTCATCCTCCATTCACTCCTGCTCTCTCAGCCTAGTTCCCTTGTAGCCCTGTAGATCGCGATCTTGTACAGATTCTGAACTTCTGAAAGTGGGAATCTGTCCAAGATCACGCAACCTAGACCCATCCTAACTCCTGCTGGAGGATGCCAGCTTTACAGTTGAGGTTTGAGATGGTCTCCAATGACCTCAACTACCTAAAGAACAATATTCTGACCCTGTCTCTCGTATCCACCTGCATCGTCTTGCACACAAAGACCACCTCTTCCTATATGGTACGGACCATGTCCATCCATTTACAATGTTGCCCATGGCGGAGACTTCAATGTGTCCCGACTCATCTCAACTGTCATCCCGTCGGTGTCAACTCCTGTCCCCCTCCTCTACTCCCATTCCATCTCTCTCACATTCATGCTGCTCACAGGCCCTCCTCCTCTAAAGATGTGACACCCCCACGGACGCCTCACTCCCACCATCGGGCGCATGGTACCCGTTGGTGCCTTTCAAGTCGTTTCCCCCAGGGTTCCTTGATCATCTCCTATTTCCAGTGACACCCGGCACTCTCTTATGGGACTCCCTTCGTTCTCCATCCGGTCTGCGGATCCCACATCCTCCCCTTTGTCCAATGCCTCTCCCCCCTCCCCCCTTCCCCCTCCCATGTCTTGCTGCCGGGCTGGACTTCCATATGCTCTTTGGTCAGATTTTTCCCTCTCCGTTCCCTTTCTTTTTCACTTATTGTTACGACAGACCCTGATCTCCCTATCCCTTTTCAAGTGGCTCCTTCTGGCATGCAAACATAACACCACGCCACCTTGCCCTCTCTTTTTCCTCTGCCTGGATCACTCCTTGTCTTGTTCGCCAGCTACGTGGCCCTTTTGTGGCCATCTTGTATCTTGTACGGTGTGCCAGCGGTGGTGAATTGGGGAATCAGACCTCATTGAACTCGACGAGGGGAGTTTCTCTCGACATCAATGTTGGCGTCACAGAGAAGATGGTGGGAATATCCAAAAATGGGTTTGTGTGCAATATTACTTCTTGAAATTCTTTAGGTGTGAATATCGGTGGATTTGGTGATGTCGGAGCCGGAGATGAGATGTCAGTTTTTTTGGGTGTTGGCTAGAGCCCCGGGTATTCCAGAAAGCCCCACATCCAAAAAAGGGCCTGGAGCTGGTACTAATGCATTCGTAGCTGGGAACCTGGTAAATCGGAGGGGCTCTGGAAAATCCGGTTATTTGAGGAGGAATCCTGTGTGGGGTCCAGCTTGAACCCTCTCAAGCAAAGGAGGGCCAAATGGGGCCTTCTCCCCCTGTATCGATGAGGTTGAAGGCCTCCTCATGCCCTTGCGAGAGGGCACGCTTATCCTCTCTCCCCTAATGGGGTGTCAATCTTACTGATCACACTCCCTAGGCCATCGATCCGAGTAAGGGGAGGTGCACTTGTTGTAGCTACAACTGCAGCTATGGCTATGGGAGTAGCTGTGATTGTGGCAATGACCCAGAAAATTTGCAAATACCGCACCTTCACAAGAGTTGGAGCTACTTGTGGCAATGCGCAACACTGTTGTTGCACGCCACCAATGGCGGTGTTGGCTCAAGCAGAGGCGGTGAGGGTGATCTCCCATGGCAAGGATCGTGGCTCGACTTTTATTTTCGTACCAATATTCCCTCACAGATTTGATACCTATAAGTGTAGATGAATAGCGAGGATGAGAATGGGACAGTGATATGTGTGAGAGGATACAACTCAAGGGAACGTCACAGACAATTATGTGAAAGTTCACTACTAACAGGCAGCAATGCAAGCATCGATTGGGTACTGAGGGCGTGAGCAAGCGAGAAGTGGGCTCGTTAGCGAGTTGGATGGCCTGGCTAATGCCAGAGACCTGAACCAACGAGAAAAAGTGAAACATTGCAAGGTGTGTTGCCGGGCGAAACCGGAAATTTGCAGCAGTCAGTCTAGGAAGCACTTTGCTATCCAACCCCCAAAGAAAAGCATTAGACAACACCATAAAGTGCCACTGAATGCACAAGCAAATCATTGTAAAGCTGTAACTTTCACAAAGAGGCATGGTCACTGCCGAAGGCTCTTTCCCGAATATCATGGCATTCCCTCTCTAGACAGCTTATGTGCCGCAGTCTCCTCCATGATAACGGAGATGGCGGAGGGGTCTCTCATCAATCACTTGCGCGAACTTGGTGAGTGTGCAACAAGGCTAGAGGTCACTGTGTGTCTGTGACATGTACAAAAGGTTTTTCTGCATCTTGAAGCTTATGAGACTATGCGTGTCTCCCCCTGAAATAAGGGCAACTATATGCGAACTGCTTGGTTTGCGAATCGCCTAGACGCGAGGTGACGGGTCCAGATCGCGACGATAGTAGGTGCCTGTTTCGGTTGCCAGTAAATTATAAATGTTGACTTCAGACTTTTATATCTATTTTATGTCTTTTTTCAAAGCCGCACATGTGCGAGGACCTGCTATTTCTGGAAACCAGTCTTGTATGTACTGTTCTACAGACCGAGTAGAGAGCGACGCTAATTGTTGGAGACCTTTTTGTTTTCTCAGCAGGTTCAACGAAGTTTCTCGTGAACACACTTTCTGGTCGCTGGTTCAAAGAAACAGTTCCCAAATAATGACGCAATCGCGAGACACATCGAGTTCTCGGCATTCGTCGAGTGGTGAAAGAGACTCACACTTGCACTCGCCCTTCTCACTTGTTTCTCGCTTCTGATTGGCCAGTGTGTTGTGTGGTGCATGCCTGGTTCATCAAATCATGTTGGCATAAATTCGTCCGGCACCGGAAGAATCGATGCTAGCATCATCCGGTTTTTTTGCACGTTTCTCCATGTTTCTTTTCGTCGACTGTCATGTTGTACGTTCACCCCCCATCACATAGACATCCGATGGGATGGCACTTTCAAAATAGGGATCTCCGAGTAACCAGGAGGCTGCACGGCAGTATCCAGGGATACCCATGTGATGCAGTTCGTGTCGGGAGGGGGGTTGAACTCGGCACCCGTCACAAATTTGTCCCAGAAATAATCTTGTTCTTTCACTCGCTCTACATGCTGATGCATTGTTGACTAGGAAAATGTTGCTACGTTTACAATAGCAACTTTAGGAAGCTTCCAAGAAAATTCTCAATGGTACTAGTGCATGCCAATATTACGCTAAAGAAGAAACTATTGTGCAACACTTCCTTTATTGTGCTTGGCTCACATCTCTCTTTGAGAGACTTTGCATCCTTTTCTGTCCCCCCCCCCCCCCCCCTGAAATCCCTGTGAAAACCTAGTCGGCACTCTCAAACCTAAGACATAAAACTCAATGTGGTTCATCTTGCAAGCCTCTTCATTCCATCCCATTCAACGTGAACCCGCGGTGGAACTATGCTCCTCCCTTATACAAAAGATGATTGATATCTTCTTGCCTACCTTCCAAAAGCACGTGGCGTTTGTATTTTCTTTCCTTGCCTTGGGAAAAGTCGAATAGACTCCGGGCAAAGTTTAAAGAACTTGCATATTATTGCGCCTATGCCTTTTTCACAAAAATCCTCCCCTTCAATCGGGAATTTGGACCTTTTCCTTGTGAAATTCATAATTTATTGTCGGAAGAGTCCCTGCCTTGCCCTCCATCATCACCTAATGTCCATTAGTGTCGGGCTCAACTCTATAGCTTGTGTAGTGCTTAGGTAGCTTTCCTCTTTCAGTCGGTGGAGACAAGAAGCAAAAAAAAACCCCAAAAACCGAGACAGTTCAGCATCGTGCTATTCAACTTTCTGTTTTTTAAGTGTTCAAATCGCACTTCGCGTTTCGACCTTCGGGCCGCGGAATTGCCGCTGGCTTGTCGCGGGAGTCGCAAAGCTGCAACGGCGGCGGCGTGCATCGCTGGTTTAGTGGAACAGGCGGTACCGTCCCTCTCCATGCTCCGCTGAGCGTTCTGATCCCTTGCACGGTGCAACTTGCACCTACCATGACCCCCCACCGTTCCCCCCGCCCCCGCCACGCATCCTCGCCCCGCCCAAACCGTGACAACCGATTTCTTCGACACTCCGTCACGGACACTCCAAGGCACAAATGCGCGTGCTGGCTCTTCAAAGACGCATGTCACGCTTGTGTCAGCTTGGCAAGGAATGGGCGAGTGGACACACTGCCCTCGAAGGCTGATCCACGCTCATCTCATGCCGCGGCTTTGTCCGTCATCCTTCGTCGCCGCCGCCTCCGCCTCGCGCTGTGGTGCGACGCGCTGCACGACGGCGGCGGCGGAGGCGTCGGAATGAACAGCGGATTGGCAGGAGGACAATGCCGCGCCCATCCCGGCGCGCAGCTTCCGCGCTCGACAGTGCACCCGCCAGCAGCGCCATTGGTCGTCGCACGGTCTGGCACCGCTCGGACGAAGTTGAAACGGACTGATCATCGCTGCGGTTAGCCCGACGCCGCGCCGCGGGGCATCCCGTCCATCGACCGCTGCCGCTGCTGGTGCCGTGACCGCGAGGTGGGGAGGGCGACCACCCAGTCTCTCGCCAGGCTTGAGCGGCTGTGCAGCAGTCAAGCCACCACCCCCACAGTTGCACCGAGGCGGCGCGCCCAGTCCGTCACGCCATTTCCCGAGAGCAATGACGCGCTGCGAATCTGCTGTCACGACGACGATGACAGCTGAGGCGGCGAGCTGTCCGCCAATGCAGACGATGGAGGTGGTGGAATCTAATAGCTGCCATCGCGGGCGAATGTGTGCTGCGCGAATTCAGTGCGCTCAGCATCAGCAGCAGCGGCAACAAGCCTCGCTGGAGCAGCAGCAGACGCCGCTGGCGGCTTCCGACGGAAAGCTCCAGAACTCCGAGGAACTCCGAAGCGAGCAGCAGGAGCGCCTCGTGTCGCTCCGCCTGCACTCGCTGAGCACGCACACGCTGCACCTCACGCCTCGCGCGCGCTCGACGGGATCTGCGTGCTGCCGCACCTTCAGTGGGAGCACCAGTAAGATGAGCAGGAGCCACGCCCCCTCTATCGGCGAGGAGGGAGAGTTAGGAACTGCGGCGCGGCCCATGACTCGCTGTGGCCGGTCCTGCTGCCACGGCCACGCCGTCGCCCTGCGCTTGCGGCCGGGATGCCGAAGCGGCAGCGGCTGGGGCGGCGGCGGAGGGAGCGGCGGGGCAAGCGGGCGTAGTGGTGAGACCTGCGGCGGGTGGCGGGCCGTGCGCGTCGGACGGAACGCGAGCCAGTGCGACGTGGAGATCCGTGACTCGCGCGTCAGCCGCGTGCAGTGCACGCTCCTGATCGACAGCGAGACCCGGCAGCTCGCGCTCAGCGACGGCGCCGGCGACAGACTGGCGATGACCGGCTGCGGCTGTGATCACGGCCGCGGCTGCGCAGGCACAGGCGGTGTGGGTGCCGCCCCCATCCTCTCCAGCCGCCAGGAACATGTGATGCCGCGGGCAGCTGTGGCGGCGCAAGGCATGGCAAAATCGGCGCCAGTTGATGCAGCTGCAGCAGGAGCAGCAGCAGCAGCAAGCGCTGTGTCTGGACGAGCAGCCGCCTTGCCCTCCGCGGCCTCGTCGACCCCGGCAGTGCCCTGCAGCATGGCCTCACTCCCCTTGAAGCGCAAGCGCCAGTACGCCCACGCTCCGGCCGAGGCAGGCGGAAGCCGGGGCGGACCAGCAGAGGCAGATGCAGGTTCCGCGGTTGCGAGTGTGGGCTGCGCCTGCGCCCGCACGGTCATCGTGTGGGACCGAGACGCGGGCGAGGCAGCCGACGCGAACGCCGCAGGTTTTTTGCGAAGAGAAAGCTTTGCCGACGGTGGTAAAGGAGGGGAAGCCCCCCCTTTCCCTGCTCTGCCGCCAGCAGCTGTGCCAGGAAGACAGCAGCAGCAGCAGCAGCAGCAGCAGCAGGACCTGCTTCAGAAGCAAGCGAAGCCCCTGGCGTCGCCACGCGCATTGGAAGGAGGATACGTTGCTCGCTACTGCGGATCGGCGCAGGCACAGGCGCATGGTTGGTCGCGCAACGGTACGTTCGTGGACGGCGTGCGCGTGCCGCCGGGCCGTGCCGTGCTCCTCGCGGACGGAAGCGTGGTCTCGTTCGGCATCCCTCCGACGCTCGCCCCCAGGCTCGCGAGCGCCACGGCTGACGCGCCGCATGACGTCATCGGGTTCAGGGTGGAAATGGTGGAGCATGCCGAATCAATGGCGGGGCGGCTGTGGCAGCAGCAGCCAGAACCGCCTCAGCCGCCTCAGCATCAGCATGAGCAGCGGCACGGGCATAAGCAGAAGCATCGGGAGCAGCAGCAACTACCATCGGATGCGCTGTGTGTCTCAGAGCCCCTGGCTGCCCTGACGAGCATGGCACAACATGACAGGCAGCAGCCGCCGCCTACGCCTCCACCGCAGCAGCAGGCGGACCAGCTGCTGCAGCAAATGCAGAATTGGCAGCTCCAGCATCAGCAGACGCATAAGCAGCAGCAACGTCCACCACAATTACAGCAGAGGCAGCAGCAGCCGCATCTGCCACAGGAGAACCAGAACCAGCAGAAACAGCCGCAGGAGCAGCTACTGCTGAAGCAGCAGCAGCAGCAGCAGCAGCAGCAGCAGCCCGAGCACAAGCAGCAGCAGGAGCAGCAGCAGCAGCAGCAGCAGCAGCAGCAGCAGCAGGAACAACAGCAGCAGCACCAGGAGCAGCAGCAGCACCATGAGCAGCAGCAGCAGCAGCAGGAGGAGGAGGAAGAGGTGGAAAAGCAACAGCAACAGCAGCGTCAGCAGCAGCTTCAGCGACTGCAGCAGCAACAGCAGCGACAACAAGCACCACACCAGCAGAAAGTTGTGGCGCCACAAGAGAAAAGAGAAGAGGCACTTGCAGACAGGGATGAACCGACACCCGAAAGGTTGCTCGCGTGCGGTGCCACATGCACAACACGGCGTGAGACAAACGACGTTGGCGGTGGCGACGGCGGTGACGGTGAAGTACAAGCATGCGGAGGAGCGTGGATGTGTGGCGCATGCGACAGCTGCTTGGGCGAAGGGATTAGAGGGGGAGGAGGGACAGGGACAGAGAAGATTGGAAGGAAGGGCGGGGGAGGAAGGGAGCACAATGGTGGCAGGAGAGTAGGAGAGGAGGAGGGAGGTGTGGAGGAGATGTCGAGGTGTGAAGCTCGGGTAGGGGGTGCACGTGGTGCAGAGGCGGAGCGAGGTGCGGACGTGTGCGGCAGGCACGACAGTGAAACAGCGCGCGAGTGCGTGGAAAGAGACGTGGCTGAGGTGGCATGGACTGCCACCCAAGCTTCCACATGCGGTCCTGTCGTGGCGTGTAGAGGTGGAGGACAGGGACCCAAGCGAGAGGGAGAGGGAGAGGAAGAGGGAAATGGAGGGGGAGAGGGAGAGGGAGTGGGCGAGGGAGAGGGACAGGGAGAGGGAGATGGAGAGGGAGAGGTGGCTCAAGCCTCCCTGAAAATGGTCATGACTGAGGCAGGAGGAGGACAGGCGACAGGG
>SZWC01010293.1:63866-93833 GCA_023375785.1 Penium margaritaceum
CACCACCACCACAACCACCACCACCACCACCACCACCACCACCACCACCACCACCACCACCACCACCACCACCACCACCACCACCACCACCACCACCAGCATCACCAGCAGCTGTGTCCTTACTGTGTCCTTCCTGTGTGGCAGCTACTTTCCAAGTATGAGTGGCCAGAAGCGCTCGAGACAGACTTTGTGTATGGTGAGAAAAGCTCCAGCTCTGCCCATATGTTTGCATCCGCTCCAATGCCACAGAGCCAATCAGCGTCGTCCTCCTCACCTCTCTTGCAACTTTCTTTTTGCCACAGCTCTGTTTTTGCCATGGGACTCATCTGTGGCCAGGACAAGGCTTGCGAATCTCTCTCTCTCTCTCTCTCTCTCTCTCCCTCTCTCTCTCTCTCTCTCTCTCTCTCTCTCTCTCTCTCTCTCTCTCTCTCTCTCTCTCTCTCTCTCTCTCTCTCTCTCTCTCTCTCCCCCCTGCTTCCTCTCCCTTTCTCGCACTCTCTCTTACCCTACCTCTCCATCACTGTCTCCCTCTCCCTCTCCCTCTCTCCTTCTCCCTCCCACTCTCCCTCTCCCTCTCACTGTCCCTCTCCCTCTCCACCCCTTGCCCTCCTGCTCCCCATGTGCCTCCTCTCCCTCCCCGTCCCTCTCCCACTCTCACATCCTCGCGCACTCCCACTACCTTTTTCCCTGCCTCTCTCCCACTCTCACTCCCACTCCCATTCCCACTCCACTCCCTCTTCCCCTCCTCCCCCTCACGTCCCCCAATCCCTCTACCACTCGCACTCCCACTCCCACCTTCACTCCCTCTCCCCCTCCCGCCCCATCCCCCTGCCTGCTCCTCTGCCTGTTCCCTTGCCCCTCCCCCTTCCCCTCCTCCCCTCCCCGTCCCCTTCCCCCTCCCCATCCCCCTCCTCCTTCCTTGAACAGTGTGTGTGCACTGTCTCATTCCCATTCTGCATACTCCAACATCGCTGGCACTCGGTGCTGTGCTGCACGCGTGCGTGTCTGCATCACATCTCGCACGCATGCGTGTCTGCATGACGTCTCGCACGCATGCGTGTCTGCATGACGTCTCGCACGCGTGCGTGTCTGCATGACGTCTCGCACGCGTGCGTGTCTGCATCACGTCTCGCACGTGCAGACTCATCACAACGCGAAGAAAAAAAGTGGGCACACACACTCAACCCTCCTGCTGTCCTGCACTGTCGTCGCGGCCGCAGGATCGTCGTCCATGGGCTCGCTGGATGCCCCCTTCCTCTCCGCGTTCTCGGCCGCCGTCGGACGGCAATCACAGCCGGGTGCCGACGCCACAGCAGCGACGGAAGCGGGAGAGGATGGTGGTGGTGGCGGTGTGGATGCCACGCGGGGCATGAGCCAGGAGTCAGACCCTGGGGTACGTGCAGCGTCACCTCACCTGACCACGTCGCACCGCACCCAGTTATGGAAAGAAATGCCTTTGCAGCAATCACCATGCACCCTGCTGCTACTCCTGCTCCTCCTGCTGCTGCTGTTGCTGCTGCTGCTCCTGCTGCTGCTCCTGCTGCTGCTCCTGCTGCTGCTGCCGCTGCTGCTGCTGCTTCTGCTGCTGCTGCTCCTGCTGCTGCTCGTGCTGCTGCTGCTGCTGCTGCTTCAGGTGATGCTGCTGGTTCTCTTGCTGCTGCGGGCATTGGCGCAGGTGCTGGTGCTGTTTCTGGTGGTGTTGCTGGTACCCAGGCTGCTGCTGCTGCTGCTGCTTCTGCTTCTGCTGCAGATGCTGGTATTGGTGCTTGTGTGGTTGCTACCATCATGGCTGCAACCTTGCTTCCTTTGGTGATGGAGGCACTGCCATCACCCTCCTTGCCTATGTCTTATCTGTCGTTTTCTGCCGTCCCTCCTTGCCGATGTCTTATCGGTCGTTTTCTGCCATCCCTCCTTGCCTTTGTCTTATCTGTCGTTTTCTACCATCCCTCCTTGCCTTTGTCTTATCTGTCGTTTTCTGTCGTCCCTCAGAGCCCTGGCCATTGCGCCGGCGACCACTATCTTTGCTGCCACCGGACGTTGTTCCCATTGTTAGCTTCCTCCCTCCCTCACTCCTCTCCCCCTCCTCATCCTCTAGTTCTCCTCCCTCATCCTCCTGTCCCCCCGCCCCCTCCTCACCCTCATCTCCCTCCTTTATCTTCCTCCTCCTCCACCTCCACCTCTTCCACTGCCTCCTCCATTTCTCCCACTCTCCCCCTACTCCCCTCCCATTTCTTCCCGCACTCCTCCCCCAATCTACTCACCCGCACGCTGCTGCTGCCGCTGCGACGTATTGTGTCCGAGCAGTGGCAGGAGTGGAGCGTGCGGCACGAGCGTGCGCTGCCGACGCTGCAGCTGGTGTACCCCACCGCCGCACGCACCGCCTTCTTCGCAGGAGGACCCGCGGAGGCCCGTGGCATCCTGTGCTGCAGCCAGGTGGGTGGCATCCTGTGCTGCAGCCAGGTGGGTGGCATCCTGTGCTGCAGCCAGGTGGGTGGCATCCTGGGCTGCAGCCAGGTGGGTGGCATCCTGTGCTGCAGGACGAGGACGACGACGACGACGACGGCAAGGACAAGAACGACGATGACGATGACAACAGCGATGATGACGACGATGATGACGGCGATGATGACGACGATGATGGCGATGATGATGACGAGGATGGCGATGGCCATGACCATGAACATGCCCATGACCATGGTAATGTCCATGACCATGACTGTGACGATGACCATGGCAACGACGATGACAACAACGGCAGCAGCGGCGACGGCAGCGACAACAACGACGTTGACGATGATGACGATGACAATGACGTGCACCTGGGCACTGTGCGATTGGCCAGAAAGGAAGGCCGGGGTTTCGTTGTGGTTTCGGCTGCCGTTCATGCTTAACTCTACTTTTTTTGTTGCCACTGCTGCTGCTGCTACTGCTGCTGCTGCTGCTGCTGCTATCATTGGTGCTGCTGCTGCTGTTGATCCTGCCGTTGTTGCTGCTGCTATGCTGCTGCGCCTGCTGCTGTTGTTGTTTTTGTTGTTGTTGCCGCTGCTGTTGTTCTTGCCGTCATCGTCATCGTTGTCATCGTCGTCGTCGTCATCATCGTCGTTGTTGTCCTCGTCTTTGTCATCATCGTCATTGTTGTCGTCGTCATCATCGCTGTTGTCATCGCCGCTGCCACCATCATTACTGCTGTTGCTGCTGGTGTTCCTGCTGCTGTTGCTGCTGCTGCTGCTGCTGCTTTTGGTGTTGCTCTTGGCACTGGTGCTTGTGCTCGAGAGACCACTGCAGGCAGCATGGAACCGCGCCGACTGTGCTTCACGTTTCCGTGACTGGGTGCCGCAGCCCATGTCACGTCAGGCGGCACCCATGCACGCCAAGATTGCACTGCGCCGCTTCCGCCACCCCGACTGCCACGGCAGCAGCTGCACGAGCAGCAGCAGCAGCAGCAGCAGCAGCAGGCGTTTTGGATGGCTGTACTGCGGCTCGCACAATCTGAGTGCGGCCGCGTGGGGAAAGCCGGTGAAGCGCAGGAAGGGCGAGGACGGCAATCCGGGGTCGCACGAGGAGGAGGAGGAGAGGTGCAGGGAGTGGGAGAGGGCCAGGAGCCCGCTGTGCCCCGGCACGTGTGGAGCAGCATGGCCATGTCAACCAGCAGCCTGCCTGGCAGATGGACGTGCGGATGTGCCCGTGTGTTCCGTCCCTGCTTCTGTTCCGTCAAGCCTCGGTCCCTTCCTCCACATCCTCAACTTTGAAGTGGGTGTGCTTTTCATCGAGCCCCCCGTTGTAAGGGCCACTTCCTCTACCAACGCAGCAGCAGCGGCAGCTGCTCGGTCAGGAGTTGCAGAAGGAGCAGCAGAAGGAGCAGTCCAGCATGCTGCAGCCGCCGCAGCAGCAGCAGCAGCACCACCACCACCACTACCACCACCACCACCACCTGCAGTACCAGCACCAGCAGCACCAGCACCAACAGCACCAGCAGCACCAGCAGCAGCAGGCATTGAGCGCATTCGGATTCCATTCGTGCTGCCTGCCCCGCGGTACACGCCTCGGGACACCCCAGCCACAAAGCGAGCCCTTGCCGTCGCGGCGGAAGAGTGGGAGCGGTCGAGGGCGGAGAATGTGCAGGCGCATGTCAAGCGCTGAGAGGGTGGTGGTGGCAGCAGACTGTGTGCTGTTCCTACCGGCAGCCCTTCCCAATGGATGGGCCGGTTGCTTGACCCAGGGATCTTCCCTTCTGTGTCTGCTTCGTTGTCGCACTGGTCTGCTGTTGTGCTGTGTCTGCTGTTGTTCCGGTCTGCTCTTGCCCAGACCTTTCGTCCGCGCCCTTGCCGTCTCGGCTAAAGCAGGAGGGTGGTGGTAGAAGGCACCAGGAAAAGGTGAAGGGCCTTGCAGGAGCGCAAGAGCGCAAGAACGCAAGAGAGCATGAGGGCAAGGGGGCAAGAGGGAAAGAGGGCAAGACGGAAAGAGGGCACGAGGGCAAGAGGGAAGGAGGGCAACAGGGCAAGAGGGAAAGAGGCCAAGAGGCCAAGAGGCCAAGAGGGCAAGAGGGCAAGAGATCAAGAGGGGTGTTCAGCCCAATATCAGGGGCGTGCGACATGCAGGAACTGAAGCAGCAGCACAGGCAACGCCAGCGACAGCTGTAAGTGCAGTAGCAACGATAGGAACAGCGGAAGCAGCAGCAACACAGCAGCAGCGCCAGCAGGCACACGACGAACACCAACAGCAACAGAAACGCCAGCGGCACCATCACTTGCAGCGGTTAGCGAAGCAGCGGCAGCTGCAGAAGAAAAAAAACGGAGCGGCCAAGACCAGAAGCAGCAGCAGGTAGCCCCTGGAAGCACGCCACGCCTCGCCGGTGCTGCGCTGCTGCCAGTGCATCCCGCCGCCGCCATGCGCACCTTTTCACCGACACCAACGGAGCCTTGCAGGCAAACGAATCGTGGCGACCACCGCTGGCTATTGGGAGAGGGCACCTGTGAGAGGGACGTGCGTAGACAAGCGGACGTTGCAGATGGAAGGAGGAGGAAAGGCTGCTGGAAGGTGGACGGTGGGAGGAGGCTAGGCCGTGTGGGTCCTTGCAGCTGCGGTCATCGAGGTGGGCGAGCGAAGGATGAATGTGCAGAAGGATGAATGTGCAGAAGGATGAATGTGCAGAAGGACGAATCCGCAAGTCTGAAGACTAGCGCATCAACACTGAAGCACTTTCAAGCTGCATAGGAAGCACTTTTGAGCAGCAGCACCACCAGCAGCAGCAGCAGCGCCACCAGCACCACCAGCATCAGCAACAGCAACAGCAGAAGCAGCAGCAGCAGCAACAGCAGCAGCAGAAGCAAACCACCAGCAACAGCAGCAATTTGTTGAATTGTGTGACACCCAGCGACCCTCAAGGTACATGACTACATCAATGCGTTCTCCTTCCTGGTATGCGGACACAACGGGCATCAATTTGACATCAGCGTAGAGTTGGCCACCGATGATTGCGACACCAATCCATTCAGGCATGCGATTCCCAAACACCTCTTGTCCTAGCAATTGGAGATATAGCGTCGCAGGAAGTCGTCCCTTCAAGACGTTATATCCCTTGACAATGTTATGTCCCTTGAAGATGTTATGTCCCTTGGGGATGTTGTCCCTTGAGGATGTTGTCCCTTGAGGACGTTATATCCCTTGAGGATCTTATGTTCCTGGACATTGTTACGTTCCTTGAGGATGGTATGTCCCGTAAGGATGTTATGTCCCTTGAGGTACTTATGTCCCTTGAGGATGTTATGTCCCTTGAGGATGTTATGCCCCGTGAAGTAGTTATGTCCCTTGAGGATGTTATTGCCCTTGAAGGTGTTATGTCCTTTGAGGATGTTATAGCCCTTGATGTAGTTATGTCCCTTGAGGGTGTTATATCCCTTGAGAGTGTTATGTCCCTTGAGGATGTTTTTTTACCTTGAGGATGTTATGTCCCTTGAGGTAGTTATGTCCCTTTAGGATGTAATGTTCCTTGAGGATGTTATGTCCCATGGGGAACTTATGTCCCTTGAGGGTGTTATGTCCCTTGAGGATGTTATGTCCCTTGAGGTAGCTATGTCCCTTGAAGATGTTATGTCCCTTCAGAATATTTTGTCCCGTGAGGATGTTACGTGCCTTAAATTACTTATGTCCTTTGAGGGTGTTTTGTCCCTTAACGATACTATGTCCCTTGAGGATGATATATCCCTTGAGGATATCATGTCCCTTGAGGATGTTATGTCCGTTGAGACTGTTACATCACTTGAGGATGTCATGTCCCTTTAGAATGTTACGTCCCTTGAGGATATTATTTCCCTTCAGGATGTTATGTCCCTTGAGGTAGTCATGTCCCTTGAGGATGTTATGTCCCTTGAGGATGTTATGTCCCTTGATGTAGTCATGTACCTTGAGGGTCTTATGTCCTTTGAGGAAGTTTTCCCTTGAGAATGTTATGTCCTTTGAGAATTCTCTGTCCCTTCAGGATGTTATACCCCTTGAGGATATTATGTCCCTTGAGGTAGTTATGTCCCTAGAGGATGTTAGGTCCCTTGCGAATGTTATGTCCCTTGAGGTAATTATGTCCCTTGAGGATGTTATGTCCCTTAAGGATGTTATTTCCCTTGTGGATGTTATGTCCTTTGGGTATGTCCCTCGAGGATGTCATGTCCCTTGAGGATGTTATGTCAATTGAGGATGTTATGTCCTTTAAGGATGTTACGTCCCTTCAGGATCTTATGTCCCTTGAGCATGTTATGTCCCTTGAGGATCTTATGTCCCTTGAGGATAATATGTCCCTTGAGGATGTGATGTCCCTTGAGGATGTTATGTCCCTTGAGGATATTACGTCCCTTGAGGATGATATTTCCCTTGAGGATGTTATGTCCCTCGAGGTAGTTATGTCCTTTGAGGATGTTATGTCCCTTATGGATGTTAAGTCCCTTGAGGATGTTTTGTCCCTTGAGCGTATTATGTCCCTTGAGGATGTTATGTCCCTTGAGGATGTTATGTCCCTCGAGGGTGTTATGTCCCTTGAGGATGTTATGTCCCTCGAGATTGTTGTATCGCTTGAGGATGTAATGTTCCTTGAGGATGTTATGTCACTTGAGGTAGTTATGTCCCTTGAGGATGTTATGTACCTTGAGGATATTATTTTCCTTGAGGGAGTTATGTCCCTTGAGGATGTTATGTCCCTTGAGGATTTTATGTCCCTTGAGGGTGTTATGTCCCCTAAGGATGTTGTGTCCCTTGAGGTAGTTATGTCCCTTGAGGTAGTTATTTCCCTTGAGGGTGTTATGGCCCTTGAGAGTGTTATGTCCCTTGAGGAAATTATCCCTTGAGGATGTCATGTTCTTTGAGGATGGTATGTCCCTTGAGGTTCTTATATCCCTTGAGGATACTGTCCCTCGAGGTACTTATGTCCCTTGATGATGTTAGGTCCCATGATGATGTTATGTCCCTTGAGGTAATTATGTCCCTTAAGGATGTTATGTCCCTTGAGGATGTAATGTACCTTGAGGATGTGATATCCCTTGAGGATGTGATATCCCTTGAGGATTTCATGTCCCCTGAGGATGTTATATCGCTCGAGGATGTTATGTCCCTTGAGGTAGTTAGGTCCCTTAGGGATGTTATGTCCCTTAAGGATGTTATGTCCCTTGAAGTAGTTATGTCCCTTGAAGATGTTATGTCCCGTAGGGATGTTGTGTCCCTTGAGGGTGTCATGTCCCTTGAGGACGTTATGTCCCTTGAGGTAGTTCTCTCCCTTGAGGGTGCTGTCCCTTGAGGATGTTATGTCCCTTGAGGATACTATGACCCTTGAGGTAGTTATGTCCCTTGAGGATGTTATGTTCCTTCAGGATGTTATGTCCCTTTAGGGTTTTATGTCCCTTGAGAATGTGATGTCCCTTGTGGTAGTTCTGTCCCTTTAGGGTATTATGTCCTTTGAGGGTGTTATGTCCCTTGAGGATGTTATGTCCCTTGAGGATGTTATGTCCCTTGAGAATGGTATGTCCCTTGATGCTGTTATGTTCGTGAATTAGTTATGCCCCTTGAGAATGTTGTAACCCTTGAGGATGGTATCCTACTACCGGCTAAATTCAGATTAAAACTAATTACCCTTGGGCTTGACCCTGTTGAATAACTGGGTTTCCCCCTTGTATCCAGTGTGTAGAAATTCCTTCCAAAATACGTTCAGAAAATAAGCGGCATCAATTCATGCTCGCACAAAGCTCTCAAAGAGGGAGAAGCCGGAAAAACATGCCCTAATCACTTCATGTAAGTCGTTAGCATGTACTTTTGTTGCATTCTCCTGAACTTTTTTTAAACTTGAGACCCATAATTCCTTGAGGCCTTGCAGCCAACGTGTGAAAATTCGGCCCCGGTTGTTTGAAATAAACCAAAAATAATAATTCGCAAATGACTATCTGAATCTAGGCGGCACTACGGTATGTCCCTTGAGGATGTGATGTCCCTTGTGGATGGTGTGTCCCTTGAGGGTGTTATGTCCCTTGAGGATGTTATGTTCGTTGAGGATGTGATGTCCCTTCAGGATGTTATGTCCCTTCAGGATGTTATGTCCCTTCAGGATGTTATGTCCCTTAAGATAATTATGTCCCTCGAAGTAGTTATATACTTTGAGGATTTTATGTCACTTGAGGATGTTATGTCCCTTGAGGATGTTATGTCCCTTGAGGATATCATGTCCCTTGAAGATGTTATGTCCCTTGAGGATGTCATGACCCTTCAGGATGTTATGTCCCTTAAGGATGTTATATTCGTTGAGACTGTTACATCACTTCAGGATGTTATGTTCCTTGAGGATGTCATGTCCTTTGAGGATGTTATGTCCCTTGAGGATGTTATGTCCCTTGAGGTAGTTATGTCCCTTGAGGATGTTATGTCCCTTGAGGATGTTATGTCCCTTGAGGATGTTATGTTCCTTGAGGATGTTATGTCCCTTGAGGCTGTTATGTCCCTTGAGGGTGTTATGTCCCTTGAGGTAGTTATGTCCCTTGGGGGTGTTATTTCCCTTGAGTTTGTTATGTCCCTAGAGGAATTTGTCCGTTGAGCATGTTATGTTCTTTGAAGATTTTATGTCCCTTGAGGATGTTATGTCCCTTCATGGCATTATGTCCCTGGAGGTCATTATGTCCCTTGAGGAGGTTAGGTCCCATGAGGATGTTATGTCCCTTGAGGTACTTATGTCCCTTGAGGATGTAATGTCCCTTGAGGATGTCATGTCCCTTGAGGATGTTATGTCTCTTGAGGATGTTACCTCCTTTGAGGATGTTATGTCCCTTGAGGATGTGATTTCCCTTGAGCATGTTATTTCCCTTGAGGATTTTATGTCTCGTGAGGATGTTACGTCCCTTGAAGATTTTTTTCCTTTGAGGTAGATGTCCCTTAGGGATGTTATGTCCCTTAAGGATGTTAGGTCCCTTGAAGGAGTTAGGTACATTGAAGATGCTCTGTCCCTTGAGGATGTTATGTTCCTTGAGGGTGTCATATCCCTTGAGGATGTGATGTCCCTTGACGTAGTTATGTCCCTTGAGGGTGTTATATCCCTTGAGGGCGTTATGCTCCTTAGGGATGTTATGTCCCTTGATGATGTTATGTACCTTGAGGATGCTATGTCCCTTGAAGATGTTATGTTCCTAGAGGTAGTTATGTCCTTTTTGGATGTTATGTCCCTTGAGGATGTCATGTCCCTTGAGGATACTATGTCCCTTAAGGTAGTTATGTCCCTTGAGGATGGTATGTCCCTTGAGGATGTTGTCCCTTGAGGATGTTATGTCCCTTGAGGATGTTATACCCCTCAAAGATGTTATGTCCCTTGAGGATGTTATGTCCCTTAAGGTAGTTGTGTCCCTTGATGTAGTTATGTCCCTTGAAGATGTTATGTCCCTTCAGGATGTTGTGTCCCTTGACAATGTCACGTCCCTTGAGGATGTTATGTCCCTTCACATAGCTGTCCCTTGAGGATGTTATGTCCCTTGAGGATGTTATGTCCCTTCAGGGTGTTATGTCCCTGGAGGATATTGTGTCTCTTGAGGTTATTATGTCCCTTGAGGTAACTTTCCCTTGAGGATGATATGTCCCTTGAGGATTTTGTATCCCTTGAGGTAGTTATTTCCCTTAAGGATTTAGGGTTTAGGGTTATGTTATGTCCCTTGAGGATGTTATGTCCCTTGAGGATGTTATGTCCCTTGAGGATGTTATGTCCCTTGAGGGTGTTTTGTCCCTTGAGAGTGTTATGTCCCTTGAGGAAGTTATGTCCCTTGAGGAAGTTATGTCCCTTGAGGATGTGATGTCTTTTGATGGTGTTATGTTCCTTGAGGTAGTTTTTTCCCTTGAGGTAGTTTTTTTCACTTGATGATGTTTTGTCCCTTGAGGATGTTATGTTCCTTGAGGATGAGTTGTCCCTTGAGGATGTTATGTCTCTTGAGGATGTTATTTCCATTAAGGATGCTATGTCCCTTGATGTACTTATGTCCCTTCAGGGTGTTATGTCCCTCGAGGTATTTATTTCCCTTGAGGATGTTATGTCCCTTGAGGATGTTATGTCCCTTGAGGTTGTTATTTTCCTTGACGATGTTATGTCCCTCGAGGATGTTATATCCCTTGAGGATGGCCTGAGCGCATTGCTCAGGCCATTGGGGATGCCCTTTCTTGTCACACATCCCTTACACAGTGACATTGAGGCCTCTCGGGGCTTGGACCCTCGAGACCACATCTTTCTCAATGGCGAGTCTTGGCCGAGGAGTTCGCCTTGCTTAGGTGGCCACATAGGTCCAGGGCAAGGTTGCGGAGGTGACCGTCTGTGAATTTGAGTCGGTTGAGGACATGGCCAAGAGATCGGCAGTGAGTGAGGGCGAGGGAGGCATGGGTTGTGATGAGCCCTTCGGACCTACATCTAAGATTTCATTGTCAGTTCTAGCAATGAGCGCGGCACCGGTGGAAGTCGACCCAGTGGTGGTTCTAGAGGCGGAGTCATCCGCGGGCTCACCAACATCAAGAGCAATAGGAGCTTTGACATCAACAACGGCAGGGATTACGGCAATGACAACAGCTCTCCCTGCAATCCCAGGGGCTCCAAGGGAAACTCTGGGATTTCGAAAGGAATCAGGACAGTAGTATCCTCTGAGTCTGCAATGGTGATCGATTTCGTTCTATTTGAGTCAGTGTCTAGGGTTGCGGCCGATATGGTGTCGGGGGCTTCGGCAGATGTTGCGGCTATAGTAGTGGCAAGGGTAGTGGTTCGGGCATGTGTCAAAATGGCACCACAAATAGCATCGGGCGAGGGGGACAAGGACATCTGGGCCGTCAGTATGAAGATCAGCAACGAGAGCAATTCTGACAACAGTGAGTCTATGGTAGATTTAGTGTCAGATTCACCCACAACTTCACCAGCATGGACAGGAGCAGGGCTTTACCACTAGAGGCAATAGGTTCTCCGGAAGCAACAGCCCCTCTGCCTACACAGAGAGACTTTGCATGAGCCTCTACGGGATTCTACGTTGGATCTGCAGTGGTGGCTACTTATGATGCGGTTCAGGCGGTGACCGCGGCGACGACCGATAATAAAGTTGTGGTGGCGGCGGGGATAGCAGCTGGTGCGAGAGTTAAAATTGCAGTACTAACAAAGATGGGAACCGCACGAGTTGTGGGTGATGTCGCGAGTCCAGGGTAGCTGGTCCGTCCCTGACCTGGCTGTCCAACGTGACTGGAAACTAGATTAGATGGAAATCAATAATGCGTTCCTAAATGGGCGAGTTGACGAGGAGATCTACATGATACAGCTACCGGGTTTCACCAATGGCACAAACAAGGTCCGGCAACTGCGCAAGGCCCTCTATCGGCTCAAGCAGTCATCACGCTGCTAGTACATGGAGATTTCCTCCACTCTTGAGAGAGGTGGCTACCGTCTCAATATCGTGGACCCTACACTCTTCCTAAATGCATCCTCGTAGCCCTTCCTGGCCATCCTCCTCAGAAATTTCTAGGAAGTTTCCTAACCTTGCTGCTGCTGACGTGGCAACACTGTCCAGTCAGCTCGCGCACTAGCAAGCAAGCAGGTGCAAGGAACAGTAAGAGTCAAGCTAGGGAGGCGCGCAAAGTCTCATAAGCTCTGATAGCTTATCAATGCAGGGAGAAATGATAACTGACAAGTACAAAGCATGAATACCTGTCGCGGCGCACGGCGGGTGACGCACACGGCAGTGTCAATTTGTCCTAAAGTCAGCCCAAAACCATTGTTTTTGCCGTGTCATTACGCACAAGTA
Organism: Penium margaritaceum; assembly: GCA_023375785.1. NCBI lineage: Eukaryota > Viridiplantae > Streptophyta > Zygnematophyceae > Desmidiales > Peniaceae > Penium > Penium margaritaceum. The sequence goes on from SZWC01010293.1 coordinate 76,145, forward strand.
TCCAAACGCAACACCGTCTGAACCAACAGATACGGAATCTCAAGCCAAATGCTACGACTGGTCACACACACAGGTCCGAAATCGATTAGTGGATAGACAATGCAAAACATGTAAATTAGGCTAAGATTCTAGTCCACCGAGAGAACTCTAGTGATTGGAAAAAAATTGCACAGCATCCTAGCGAGCACTCGGGACGTCTTGGTAGCTGTCTGGCAGCTACTGGTGGCTGGAGCCACCACCCGTCGGTACTCCGGTGCCAGCTGGGTCCATATCAGGAATGTACACGAGCATGGACACGACCGAGTGGTCACAGTAAGTTGTACAAACAGACGGGGACGACTCACATCACAACACTCCCCCATGAACCGCTGCTACGCATGTCTATTCACGTGCAGAACTGACGCATGTGAGAAATAAGATGCTCAAAATTCCATGCTCACACACCCCACTCTCATCCACTTTCAGGCAAGGGTCGAAGCTCGACACACCAAATGGCCAACATGAACTTTCCGCGCGTGAGTGCCTTGGTCAAGAAGTCAGCCCGTTGCATGTCCGTGCCGACCTAGATGATGCAGATCACATGTCCCTCTATAAGATCACACACAATGTGATGCTCAACAGCAATGTGTTTCGTGCTTGCATGAAACACACCAGAGTTCTTTGACGTAACTCACAAAACTGACATTGTAGCCACACCGCCTCAGCAGCCCCAGCCCCCATAGCAACATACTCGGTCTCTGATGAGCTACGTGCGATACAACCCTGTTTACCATTGTGCCATGAAACAGCGGTGCCACCCAGTAGGAACACGTAGCATTTCCGACTAGGACCATCAGGACTCCACGCCTAGTCACTATCCGTGTAGTCATAGACTACCACAGAACACTGCTGTCAAAAGCAGAGTCTGAGTTATGGTGTGGAGACCATGTACCGCATCACTCGCACAGCCGCGTGAAGGGATCTCGCCCAAGGACAATGTGAAATTTGTGCAAGAAAATTGACGGCAAAGGCAATGTTGGGTCGTGTGGTAGTGGCCAAGTACATCAAAGAGCCAATCAGGCGCAAGTACAAGGTCACGTCCACTGTCCCCTCCAATTCTGTTGGATCATCCACCTTTAGAGCATGTTGCCCGTCAGGTGTGATGGGGGATAGAGGCTCTGGGAACTACACCAAGGAGGTCAGCAAATTACTCCCCCACAACACGGGGGTAGCGTGCCTGATGCAACAAGAGTGTCCACCGCTGAGGATCACACACGATCTCCATCCCGAGAAACACAACTACAGGACCAAGGTCCTTCATCCTGTAGGCAGCCTGAAAGACTGCCTTGGCCTCCTTCATGGCCTCCATAGAAGGAGATGCAATCAGGAGGTCGTCCACGTAGACAAGGATTGCAGTGAAACTCTCAGTTTCCCGTCTGAGAAATAGGGACGGGTCGGCATCACTCTGTACATAACCAGCACGTGTCAGTGTGCCGTTGATCTACATGATCTAGCACCTAGGTGATTGCTTCAAACCGTACAAGGCCTTCCGCAAATGCCGGACCTTGTCACCGACCTCAAATCCAGGTGGCTGGACCATGTAGATCTCCTCCTCTAAGGTGCCATGAAGGAACGTGTGTCACATGCATCTGATGCAGCTCCCAGTCATGGTGAGAAACAACCACGAAAAGAGCATGAGCGGTGGTCATGCGGCCAACAGGTGTGAAGGTGTCAATGAAATCTACACCCTTAACCTATGAGGATCCCTTGGCCGTCAAGCGAACCTTGTAGCGATCTAGTGTGCCATCATGTTTCACCTTCTTGCAAAAGACCCACTTGGCATGTACAGCCTTGCGTCCAGGCGGAAGGTCGACAAGCTCATAGACACCGTGCTCACGGATGGCTATCAATTCATCCTCACAAGTAGCACGCTAGAAGTCTGCATCCTGAGTTGAGAGTGCCTCCTTCAACATGCCTGGGTCAGGCATTGTCGAGGGAGAGATCCGGGTGGCTAAATCACATGCCTCCGGACTCGGTCTGACCACGAAAAGGTTGGCTACGGCATCGCAATCGATCAAGAACTCTCGGGAGACCAACTTGTGGCCGACAGGACATGCTGGATGCACCTTAGTGTGGTCTGCCTTGACACTCAAGTCAAGGGCCTTGGTGCCAGGCTCGTCACTCTGAACACTTTGATTCAGGCATCTAGGTGTTGAACCAGTAGTGTGCTAAGCCCTAGAGGCCAGTGGTCGAAGACGACCACTTGGCTTGCAAGAGTAGCCCGATGCTGATGCGCTTACCAGAGGCTACAGAAATGGCTGTTGGGCCATATCTGTAAGGGAAAAAGGTGCATGCACGAGAGTGGATGTGACAGAGGGGACTAACACTGGCATGAAATCAGATGTGCCAAATGGGACTGACGCTCATATGGGGTCAGGTGTGCCAGGGGAGGCCGACACTGGCATGAGATCAGGTGTGCCAGAGGGGACCAACACTTGCACGGGATCAGGTGTGCCAGAAGGGTCTGACACCGGCACGGGGTCTGACACCGGCACGAGATTAGGTGTGTATGTGTGGACCAACATAGGCACAGGGTCAAGTGTGCCAGAGGGGTCTCATACCGGCACGGGACCAGGTGTGCCGGAGGGGACTGATTAGGCGACTAGACACACAGCCACGATGGTCGGATCATCAACAGCCGGAGACCGGACCGTAGGTGAGGAGGCCTGGATGGACCCATCCGCAAGACTAGACTCCCCCATCCATTGGGAGGTCACACACGTAGGAACGTGGTCGGCGGCCACTGACAGGATGTTGGACAAGTTACAGTAGGTGAGAGCCTCAAAGAAGAGAGCATCTCGAGACTCGACAATGCGATGGCGAGCAGGGTCCAAAAAGCGCCAGGCCTTGGACCGCGGGGAGATTCCAAGGAAGGTACACATGCATCTCCAAGGTGAGACCTCGGACCCCTGCCGGTCCTCGGTGTACCAGACGCAGGCGAAGGACCCCAAAATGCGAGGGAGACGGAGATCAGCACGATGGCCAAACCAAAACTCGTACGACGTGACATGGTCTGGAAGCGGACCATGCGGCAAGTAGGAGCGTTCCAGTCCCACGTCATGTAGGAGAAGCCCTCAAAGGCAAAGGACTCCAGAAGGCCGTACTCAGACCGCATGGCGTGAATCGTATCATCCATGGTGCAGTTCCTATGTTAAGACACACCGTTATTTTGTGGTGTAGCAGGGGCGGAGAGCTGATGAAAAATACCGTGCTCAGAAAAGTAGGCATCTATCTCACCTAAGAACTCCCCACCACGATCCGAGAAAACCATGTGTAGGGTGTGACGAGACTGACTCTCAGCCATCACAAGCCACAGGTGGACCGCCAACGTGGCATCACTCTTGTGGCAAATGCTATAGAACCACCCCATCCAGGTGAAGTCATGGTTCAGGGTGAGAACATATTGACCCCAATCAGAGAGGGACTCGATTAGGAGAGGACCGAGAAGGTCCAAGTAGACCACCTCTAGTGGATGCAGTACCCAGGAAGAGGAATCAGGGTGACAGCAGCGATGCATCTTACCCTTGACATAAAAACGACAGTCGGTCTTGGGCAGCTTCTCAACGGAAGCACTGTCAAGGTGGAGGGCTAACTGAGTGTGGATGAGCTTGGACACAGTGTTCGAGCTCACATGGCGGAGGCAACAATGTAAGAAGCTCCCGGCGCTCAGGGGGGAGAACGCCAGTGACAAACACACCTGTAAGAGAGAGAGGGAGAGAAGAAGCAGAGGGAATGCAATGAGACACATGATAGAGGTCATCAATAACAGACGTAGTAAGCACGATAGTACGTGTGTCAAGAGCAGTCACTATGGTAGAGTCAGTAGAGTGCTCAACAGTGAGACCCATCCTTGTGCATGCACAAAAAGAGAGCAGGCTGACCTCAACAGTAGGGAAAAAGAGCACATCAAAATGTACTAGGGGCCAGACGGACCATCAAACCACACAATTCTAACTCGCTACACAAGCAACGACTGAAAAGACCCTATGTGAACAAACCGAACAGACGCAACAGGACCGAGCACAACGAAGTCACTAAAACGACAAGTCATGTGATGAGTGGCTCTAGCATCAATGATCTAAGTGCCACTCGGGTCACGACCAATCATCGACACTGAGCAACAGGCTACAAAACACTCTGCCTCTACTTGACGCATAACAGAGGAATCAAGACAACGACAAACAGCACAGATCCGTGACTCGTCAAGCCAGTCGGTACTGTCAGGTCCATCCTCATCGCAAGCCAGCTGAGTTCCACCACAATCGTCATCACGAGCAACAGACGCAATAATAAACGTTGTCTCTAGACCACTCGGCTGTGACAACACACTCGGACCTCTCTGAGTACAAAGCGCTAGCAGCTAACGAATCTCCACAACCGTGCATTTTTTAGGGTCCATATCACCAATGTTGCCTAGTGAAACGGATGTGTCTATTACAGTCATGGTCGTGGCGTGCCCGGTCCGTGTGGAACTCAAGGAAATCCACTGTGTGTGCGATGCCTAAAGCCCGCACATGATCCGAGTCCAGTCAAGGGGCTGCTCATACTCCGTGTAGCAACGAGCGCCTCAACATTTGTAACAGTGGACAGAACGTCCACTGCCACTACTCGTAGACTATTGTGCTAATGTTGCTGTCCCTTCCCACGTCGCTTCTTTCCCTTCTTCCCTTGTGTGGTCACTGCAACGCCCTGAGTGTGGCCGCTAGGGATAGAGGATGAGGAAGAGGAAGTGGTGGAGGTCGGACGGGTGAGCTGGGACAGAGGCGTAGGAGGGGTCGCAATCACTGTTGCAACAAGTGGACTGTGCTGATGGGCGATGGCAACCACATGAGCCGATGTGGTCTGGAAGAAGTAGCAATGGGCCCAAGAAAGCAGCTGCATTGACTCCAAAACTCAGAGAGAGAGCTACACGGTCGAAGCCCGTAAAGAGCTCACATGGTCCAAGTGCGTCCCCATCACGATAGTGTTGAGTGCCCACAACAGTGTCCCGCCACCGGTCCCAAGACGCGTGTAAAGACGCATCATGCGCCTCCAATAGTCTGCTACAAGCTCTGTGGGACCATGAAGGAGGGAGTGAAACTCACGTAGTCAGGCCGCCCTCGTGGCATGGGTCTCTGCAGCGAGAAGTGTTAGGACCATCTCCCAACCCTGGCATGGATCTGCTCCAGTCCCGGTCCCGGTCTCTCCCAGGAAGGGTCGGAAGTCGGCCACAGTTTCCCGTGGCATGTCGTAGAGGAGACCGTGCATCGCTCTCGTTGCTTTCTAGACCTGATGAGCATCGCGGGTCTTGTACTGGCGGTGGAAGTAAGGCTAGATGCCCTCAGAATCGGCCCACACGTGAAATAAGGTCTCCCAGTAATTGGAGCCCTTGTCACTATCGTAACAGGGTGGAGGTGTCTGAAATAACTTCAGTTTTTGCTCCGTGCAGAGGGTGACCTCAGGCTCAGGAGATAGTGAACGGGGTATAGGGAGCCCACCAGTGAGAGAAACGCCGTCAAAAGTGAACGCTCGTGAATGACATGTGTGATCCACACGTCGAGAAGGTGTTGGAGTGAGAGGCTGCGACCCCAGAGGTAGCTCACAGATGCGCTCAAGCACACAAATCTCCTGTTCGCGCGTGTCATCCTCTATGTCCTCATCCTAGGTGTCAACCTGTGATGAGGGGTGCTGAGGCTGCGACGTTGTGTAGGGTGTAGAATGCTGAATGGATGGTGCAGCTCCAGTAGATCCTCCTGGTGGCTGCTGAGAGGCCCCCAAACAACCCTATAGTAACTCCGTGATCTCCTACAATGCATCGGATTGCTGCTGTCGCAGCCGGCGCATCTCGTCTTGTGATTGACGAAGCTAGGCGATTGCAAGTGACTGAGACCGTGGACTCATAATGCCCGAAGCGGAGGAAGAGGATGGGTCTCTTAGCCCTTTGCCCTTGTCACGCACTAGAGGCATCGTAGTGCTTAGTATGTGGTTAAACGTCAAACGCTGTGAACGGAAAACCAACATCTTTAAGGAGTTGAAACATTGAGATAAATTGTCGTTTTGACCTAAAAAATGCTGACATCAGCATAGCCACTGATGATGTCGGTTTTTTTTACGCTAGTAAAAAACCTCTAGCATTTCTAAGTTGGCGTATTTGACGCCGGCGGTTTTTTTGTGAGTGACGCGGACTCTGCGTGACCGGTGGGAAGACCTCGTCCCTCCCTACTCGCGGCTGCGAAGGGGCTACGCAGGGGCTACACGCCTCTGCAATACTGGGTAGGCCTGCACAGTGCTGCATAGTTTTTGTGCAACTGTGTAGCACTACTGTACAACAACACTCCTTTGCAGTAGAAGTGTTGCACAACCCCACTACTGCTGTTGCGACGGGTCTACTACAGCTACGGCCATCGCAATTCCTGTCACACTGTTGTATCCGTTGTCATTGTTATAGTACGACTGCTGCTACTATCATTTCTACTATGGCTGCAATGCTGCTGCTACGCTACTGTTGCTTCTGCAGCTGCTGTTACGCTGTAAATGGCTGCTCACGGCTGCTGATGCCGTGGCTGCTGCAAGCTGCTACCACCCGCTACGCGCTGCCACTACTCGTAGCCGCCACCGCGAGCTACTACTACGAGCTGCTTCTCCTCCTTTATACATAGTAGCCAGATACGGCTGATACTGCCACCCGGTGCTGCTATTACTGCTCGGCGCGGCTGCTAGAGCTTGTCACCGCCGCAGCTCCTCTTGCTACAGTGGTGGCCATTGCGTGGTGACGTTGCTGCTGCTAACGTCAGCTTTTACGGGTCCCAAGATGCGACGGCGACGGTGACTCTCACTGCTGCTACCGGTGCTACGTCTCTGCGGTGCAACTCAGCGAGAGGGGTCTCGTTCCTCTGATACCATGAGAAAATGCTAGGAAGCTTCCTAACCTTGCTGTTGGTGACGTAGCAACACTGCCCAGTCAATTGACGTGCTAGCAAGGAAGAACAAGATTCAGGCTAGGAAGATGTGCTAAGCCTCATAAGCTCCGATAGCTTAAAAATGCAAGGAGAGATGACAACTGACAAGTACGCAGCATAAATACGTGCCACGGTGCACGATGGGTGACGCACGCGGCAGTGTCAATTTGTCCTAGAACTGGCCCTAAATCTTTGCTTTGGCTGTAATTCTGCGCACATGTATCCAAACGCAACACCGTCAGAACCTACGAGTGCAGAATCTTGAGCAAGACGCTACGACTTGTCACACACACAGGTCAAGCATTGATCAGTGGACAAACAATGCAAAACATGCAAATCGTGCTCATAAGCCAATCCATCGAGAAAACTCTAGCTACTGTACAAAAACTAGAGAGCATCCCAGCAAGCACCCGGGACGTAGTGGTAGCTGTCTGGCAGCTGCTGATGGGTGGAGCCACCACCCGTCGGTGCTTCGGCGCCAGCTAGGTCCGCATCAGGGATCTGCACCAGCATTGACTTGGCCGAGTCGTCACAGTAAATTGTACAAACAGACAGGGATGACTCACATCACAACACCTGCTCTAGTCGACGACCTACTCATTGCCTCCCCAAGTCCTGTTGTTGTCCACTCAATGAGGAATCTATTGTAATCTACATGCATATAAAAGACTTGGGTTCGGCTCAAGTGTTCCTTGGTATGGAACTAGAGTGTGGTCGTCAGCATCGCACTTTGCACGTGCACCAGGCTGCTTAAATTCGTAACCTAGGAGAGCGTTGTGCCTCCCTTCTCGGTGGCACTCCCACTACTTGAACACCAATGACCCCAGCAGGTCAGCACCTTCTGAAGCCTTGAGATCCATGACAGATGGAGGAGATGGTCAACGACACCGAGTACCTTAGCGTGACTGGGTCTCTCATGTATCTCGCGGCCACCACACAGCGGATGTGGCCTTTTTGGTTAACTTCTTGGCCTTGTTCTCCCAGCAGACTCGTTAGAGACATCTCGAGGTTGCGTTGCGCGTTGTCCGCTACGTGCTTTCCACCACACGTGTAGAAGAATGCTATCGGCCACAGCCCTCTGTGGTCGTTGACGGATACACACACAGTGGTTGGACACAAGAAACTGATGCTAGTACACGCACCGATCACATCTTTCTTGTTGGTGGGACTGCTATCTCTTAGAAGAGTTAAAAACAATGTGTTGTTTTTTTGCCTGTTTGACACTCCAGTCAGGCACAGTACGTAGCACTAGGTGCAGGTACATGTGAGAGTGTGGTTTTCTTGCTTGTTGCAATATTTGTGTGTTTCCATTCGCTGCATCACTGTGCACCGCGACAACCATAGTACAAGGCAATCGCTGAGCACGGTGGCATGCATCATTCGCGCACAAAGCACATCAACATTGAGCATCACTTTGTACGCAAGTGCATTGCTGCCGGAGAGGTTCAGGTTGTCTGGGTCAACACTCGTCAACAGTGTGTAGACTTTCTCACCAAAGTTCTTAGCAGTGGCATGTTTAAAGTCGTTGTGCATGCTGCTAGTCTGTTGCGCACTCGTGATGTCCCAGATTGATGTGAATGTGCCTTGTGAGTCATGGTTTCAGTTGAAAGAGCGTGTATTGTTCCCGCTCTCATGTGTGTGGGATGTTCGTCCGTGGGTCGTGGGAGAGTGTTGGTTGTGGGTGCAAGGCACGCAAGTTGGCTCTAAGCGCAAATACGATGGACCATGCACCACTGGCGTCTCCGCCGAGTGCAAGATCGGAGACTTCAGTCATGTTCAATTGTATTTGAGAGCGTAGTTTTTTTTCAACATAACATGCTTAGCATCTGCTTGGGGAACACTGGACCATCACATTTCAGGGAGAAATGCATCCACATACCGTACTACCGCAATTATTCGCAAGTTTTTTTTCCAAGGTGTCTTTTTTTCTGGGATTATTCAAAGTACCGGGGCAGAGTTTTGAATCGTTCTGGGAAGTGCCCTCCTGGTGTTTCAGCCCAGTAAAATTTGAAGTGTGCCGGCCGTGTCGTGTCCTTTCCTGCGAGAAGATTGTGACAAGGACTTCGATATTCTGGTGACCGAATTTGCTCGCTTGAACTGGAGCGAGCAAATCGACAGTCGCCCACTGCGTGGACGTTACCGACGATCACGTGGCAACCGCGCTTGCTGGGGGCGTTGCCCTCACTCGCGACCCAGGAGAACGCCCCTCAGAATCGAGGTCTTTACGACTACGGCCCGCGGTTTGGCGATGTTTTTTGGGTCGTGACCCTTGACCGCGGGCGGCCCGAATTCGCGGCGCCGCGAGGCGTCCGCGCAAAATCGCGCTTTTAACGTGCTGTGGTCCTCCGGCGCAGCTCAATTACGGTAAATTCCCTCAATGCCGCACAACTTGACAAGGATAGTTTTCCGTCGCTCCAGTTCATGAATCAGATAACTATTTGCCGTGCTTTCCGATTCTGGACATCAGAAATCTATTGGAAATAATTATAGGGCATGCAGGCCCATGCAAAAATGAACATGAGCTCTGTGTGTGAGTGCGATGCAAGACGGCAAGAATTTGGCTAAGTCTGGAACTCTGAATATAAAGAACAAGGAGAGTTTACAAATGAGCCCCTAGCGGGCTTATATAGGGGCGCCGGCAGCTAACCGCACCGGGCCCCGTCACCCCTGTTGAACCCAAATGAGTCAACAGGGAGAACACACTGCATACGCCACGAGAGCAACAAAGGTGGTCTCCTCGAGGCACCGGAACAGCTCTCCGAGTGCCCGGGTCTCGACCACCGAGAAAATATGAGCAGTGCCAAAAAATCTCGGAATCAACGTCCAGACATCACAGACGGCTTTCCGAACATCGGAAGCCCCACAACAGCCATCGGGTCTCCTCGTCGCACAGGTACAGTCAACCGGGTGCGCGGGTCTCAACCCACCGAGAAAACTCTCCTACCTCCTGACAAGCCCACATGGCTGCCGGAACACATCAACCGCGTCTCGCCGGCGCTGTCGTAGGTGCTGGAGAAGTCTCGGTGCAGTCCGGAGGCCCATCGTGTCATCACGCCCTCCTCTGCCATATACCCCGAATGTGGGTATATCGGTAAACTAGCAGTGTCGGTCGTGACGGGTGGAAGCCACACAAACCAACACTCCCCCTGGCTGACATAGCCGTCCACGGCAGAACGAATGAACGAAGGCATGGAACAACAATGTATGGGAAGCCATAACATGCATGTGTCAACTCACACAAACACACACACGCACACTCATCTGCTATCCATCTAGGGTCTCCCTGGACACTAGCACAGCGCACCAAGTGTCTGGGTCTCGACCATGAGAGGAGTGATGCACACGCACACAAACCAATGTAAAGCACATACACCTGTCATGCACATGTCGGAGGACAAGATGGTCTCCTCGTGACACTGGCGGTACCAGGGCCCGGGTCTCGACCGCTACGAGCAATCCAACACAATAGTATCATCGTCCAAACACAGGATCAAGGGAGGATCTCCTCGTAACATGGGTGCAACGCACCACGTGTCCGGGTCTCGACCAACAGCTCGCATGCACATGCCACACACAGTATAGCCACACACTAAGACACACGATCACATGGTCTCCTCGTGACACTGGTACAATGCACCGAGTGTCCGGGTCTCGACCAACAGTGTGCTACCATCTATATGCAGGTGTGCAGGTACGTAGCATGAGCCACATGCGGGATGCTGTAGATGCTCACAACAAAGCATGGACCTCGTCATGCATCTCCCATGGCGTCGCGTCAGGTCGAGGTCTACACAACACTCCCCCTGGGCAGATGAACCTGGCAGCGATGTCCTCGATGGAGATGTTGATGTCGTAGCTGAACAGATCCTGGGCGATGAGTCATGTGGTGTGTCCATCATGTAGAGATAGCTCCCCCTGTCACCTGCGAGTCGACTCCCTCACTCAAAGATGAAGTGGTGTCTCTGGCTACAACTCCTCACGTGAATCTGCATCACCTGGGGTATACCAGTCCTCGCGTGACTGCCAAGGGTCCCAACTCACAGTCTCTCCTACCTCCGCACTGCTGCGATGCATCTGTGTATGTCGGAGGAACGGGAATGGGCGAGCAGCACACGTACGTGGATGAAGTGGCGGAGCTGGCCTCCAATACGGAATAGCACACCCTGAGACACAAGGGTGTACTGCTAGAAGAGGAGAGCTGGAGCGACGAACCAGATCACCACTAGTCGATGAAGATGACGATGGGACAGGTGAGTCGGGTGGATGAAGGTGCGTGACGGCAGCAGAAGAAGAAGGAGGAGCGATGATGGGGTCGACAGGAGCCAGGATGGCGGAAGCCGAAGGCACGCTCACCTCTCCTATGACAGTGTCTCCAACGGACGTCATACTTAGAGCTCGTACNACTGCTAGAAGAGGAGAGCTGGAGCGACGAACCAGATCACCACTAGTCGATGAAGATGACGATGGGACAGGTGAGTCGGGTGGATGAAGGTGCGTGACGGCAGCAGAAGAAGAAGGAGGAGCGATGATGGGGTCGACAGGAGCCAGGATGGCGGAAGCCGAAGGCACGCTCACCTCTCCTATGACAGTGTCTCCAACGGACGTCATACTTAGAGCTCGTACAAGATCCTCCCCTGGTATAGGTGTGCCAAATGCTGCCGGCGGAAGGATACTGCCGGTAGTAGTGATGCTGCCCTCCTCTGAGAATCGCTCACGCGCTACCATCATCTCCTGATGTAGCATGACTACACGCTCCTGCATATCAACATAATCTGCCTCGGACATGTCGAGGTAGCCCATGTCGACCTGGTGTAGAATAAACTCTGCCTCACTGGATGCTGCACATGCAGACTGCACAACTCGTGAGTATAGCGCCACTTCCATCTCTGCTGCTGAAGATGATGGAATTGGTGCTGCTGCATCCTCCTGGGGGTCAACCAAGCTCGCAATATGCTGAGACGTTGGTACATCGGATGCAGCTGCAGGTGTTTCATCCACATCACAACTCGTGTCTGTCATACGAGGAGTGAGCGGTCGCATGCCGAGATAGAAGGAGAAGGATGAGTCATCAGAGTCCGTGGAGCATGTACAAATGTCGTCCGTATAGGTACTGCCACTCTCAGTATCCATGTGATCAGCAAGGTCTCCAGCAGTTGAACACGACGGGGTAGAACTCAGCTCTAGCTGACGAGGTGACTCCATCTATGTGTAGGGATCTGCACCACTGTCCTCAACTGCCACCGTAGTGGACACAGGTGTGTAGGGCTCCGGCTCGACAATGTCTGTCAAGGCGACGAACAGACGCAGCTGGTGCTCACGCACTGTCTCACCGGGAACGCTGGTCGCCACCACCTGCTCGATGATAGAGTAAGGACCATCATCTGACTCCGTCATGTGTGTCGGTGCTCCGTCCTGTGCACGGGACGTAGACTCAAGGAATATGGGTGACTCCTGACGCTGAAGCTGGTGCTCAGGTGGCGCAGATGACACGATGAAACCTGCTGAGTCTGCTGCAGCACGTGTCCCAATGACTCCTCTCAGAACTGCTGCTCTCAAGAATGCCTCAACCTCTAAAATACCAACTGGCCGACTCTGCTCATGCACTGCGACTGTTGTCGTACTGGTGTGAATCTCGTGTGCCAACGTCCCCGGAGATCCGTGTGGGGTATCGCGATCTGCGCTGGACTCTTGTGCCATCGCCAGGCCACTACCGGTCGGAGTCGCAAGTGGCACCGCCAAGACACGCGGGACCTGCACTCCTCCTGATGCAACCTGCTGTTGCAGAATGTCCGACTGATGCCCCAGCGTAGATGTCGAACTCGATGACATACATGTCTCAAGCCCTACAAACTCCGCCAGACTAGTGTGACCCTGCTGCACACACTCTCTCCAAAGTCCGGTAGACGCATCCCGATCCATACGGGACTCCTGTGCCGCCGCTGGGCCTCCACCGGTCGGAGCCGCGAGTGGCACCGCCCAAGTACGCCGTGCCTGCGCTCCTCGTGATGTCGTCTGCTGCTGTGGAAGATCTCGATCCAACCTGGACAATGAAAGGCAACTCTCCACCATGAACGCCATGTCGGGGTCAGACTCAACGCCATGTGCTGTCGCCGTATCATCCGAGTCTGTCTGAGCTGACGCTCGGGCAGCACGGCCCAACGCGAGTGCGGATCCTGTCGCTACTGTCACATCACGCAATGCGCGATGACCACACTCCCCCTCGACAGGTACAGCAATGGGGGTCGAGGAGGTGGATGAAGTATCAGCACCGGCGTGAGCACGCCGTGCGGAGCGCTGATGCCGACGTCGCAGAGGCACTCGACTGGAACGACTGCATGAAGGCATGTCATTGCGAGATGATGTCGTGGTCACAGAGTGAAGGATCGACAAGATGGTGGCAGCCTGGGACTCGCTGGCAGGTGGAGCTGAAGGTACACCATCCGATGAGGAAGGAGGAGAGGATGGAGGAGATGTGATCGAAGAGGCCGTCGACAAGCGAGTAGCAGAAGCACGCTCAGTGACGATGAGGTCACAAAGCCGCTGCACTGTCTGCCGGAGGCCGTGGATCTCGGCGAATATGCTCGCCAGAGGTCCAGCTAAGGGATCTACCAACGCCGATAGATCCGTATGTTGTGGAGGACGTAGGCTCGGACGAGGCTGTAGCCAAGGTGGATGCCAGCTGGGAGGGCGCATCCAACAGCGACGCCAACCATGACCTCCATCACCACAGTAGTAACAGGCGAACGCGCAAGGCGCCTGCTCAGATGTCCGCGCACTCATCTCGTGCGCTGGACGATGGATAGGTACCGAGGGCACCTACTCCCGGTGGTAAACACCAAGCCACGGGAGAGAATGGGACCAGTAGGTACTGTCACTCCTGGAGGTCACGGTGTCCGGGTCAGCAAACGTGACCAGATGGGAAGAGCTGCACTACCACAGCACGTTCAGAAACTACAGTCCGACCAACTGCGGCCACTAATGCTGCTGCCACTAATGGAGCAAAGACTGCTCCAAGACGAGAAGGGGTGGCGGCTGCAGGTGTGGCTGCTGCTCCAAGCGGTAGACGACCCAGCCCTCGGAGCTGGTAAGACTCGGATCCGCCGTCGATCCTGTGGGGTGAAGTGCGCGCACTAATCCACGGGCCCCAGAAAGACGCCGGTCCAGGACGCGTCTAGAAGCGGAGATCGTCGCCGACGACCGTCCGCTTTCGGTTGAGAAGACGAAAGTGTAAGCTGTCGCGCAGCCGCCGCACTATGTAGTCGTCGACACTCCACCGCCTAATGCTGCTATTGCGGCTATGAGAGCTGCTGCTACTGCTGCTGTGGCAGTAGTAGTTGGAAGATCATCCCCTTTTTTTATTGTTATTCTCTAGCCCTCAAGCCCCCGCTTGTGTTCCCCTTTTTTTTCTTCTTTTGCCCTCACTCTCCACCCCCCCCCTTTTTTTTGTTCTCCCCTCTGCTCGCCTTAAGCCCTCGCCTTTCTCTTTTTGTTTGTCTTCCTTTTTTTTTCTTCGGCTTTCAGTCGTACTCGTTTTCGGATTTTTGTTACTCGCCCCCCTCCCTTTTCTCGATTGCCTAGAAGGTGGGCGAACGGAGAAAATAAGGAGGGGGGGGATTGTCCGGCTGTCCGGCCCTCCCTCCCGTGCACGCTCGCTCGCTGAGCGAGCGAGTGAGCGAGTGGATGTGGGGGGGAGGAGGGAGCGAGGGGGGGGGGGTCCTGTCCGCCCCTCTGATCCGGCCCCTCCGTCGGTCGGCCAACGGGGCCGACGGGGCCGACGGGGCCGAGGGGGCCCACGAGGTCGATGGGCCCCCTCCGAAGGGCCCCTCGGAGGGGCTCGACAGGGCCCTCCGAGGGCCCCCCTAAGAAGGGGAGGAAGGGAGGGGGGGGTGCAAACGGGGCCCCCTCAGAGGGTCCCCCCGATCAGAGGAGCGCTGCGAGGCCCTCCTCGCAGCGGCAGCAGCAGCTGCAGCGGCAGGTGCAGCTGCTGCGGTTGCTGCTGCTGCTGCTGCTTCTGCTGCTGCTGCTGCTTTTGCTGCTGCTACTGCTCTGCGCAGCAACTGCTGCTGCCGCCGCGCCTACTGTTGCTCCACGCTGCTTCTGCTGCCGCCGCTGCTGCAGTAGCTGCTGCTGATGCTGCTGCTCTGCGCAGCTGCTGCTGCTGCTTGCTGCTGCCGCCGCGGCTGCTGCTGCTGCACGCTGCTGCTGCTGCCATCGCTGCTGCACGCTACTGCTCATGCCGCCGCTGCCATAGTAGCTGCTGCTGCTGCTGCTATATGCTGCTGTTGCTGACGCTGCTGCTGCAGCGGCTGATGCGCTGCTGCAGCTGCTTTCGCCGCTGCTGCTGCTGCTGCACGCTGCTGCTGTTGCTGCTGCCAACGCTGCTGCACGCTGCTGCTGCTGCCACCGCTGCTGCTACCATCGGTGCTGTAGTGGCTGCTGCTCTTGTTGATTTTGCTGTTGCGGCCGCAGCCGCTATTGCTCCTTTTCGCGGCTCACTGCCCCTGTGGCGTTGACTTTCAGTCGTTTCGCGCTCCCTCACGCTGCTGTCGGCGTGGCGCCACGTGGCGCGTTCTCTTTGTGTTCCGCCCACTGCTGCTGCTTCTGCTGCTCACACGCCCCCCTGTGCTCTGATACCATATTGGAAATAATTTTAGGGCATGCAGGCCCATGCAAAAATGAACATGAGCTCTTAGTGTGAGTGCGATGCAAGACGGCAAGAATTTGGCTAAGTCTGGAACGCTGAATATAAAGAACAAGGAGAGGACAAATGAGCCCCTAGCGGGCTTATATAGGGGCGCCGGCAGCTGACCGCACTGGGCCCCGTCACCCCTGTTGAACCCAAATGAGTCAACAGGGAGAACACACTGCATACGCCACGAGAGCAACAAAGGTGGTCTCCTCGAGGCACCGGAACAGCTCTCCGAGTGCCCGGGTCTCGACCACCGAGAAAATATGAGCAGTGCCAAAAAATCTCGGAATCAACGTCCAGACATCACAGATGGCTTTCCAAACATCGGAAGCCCCACAACAGCCATCGGGTCTCCTCGTCGCACCGGTATAGTCAACCGGGTGCGCGGGTCTCAACCCACCGAGAAAACTCTCCTACCTCCTGACAAGCCCACATGGCTGCCGGAACACATCGACCGCGTCTCGCCGGCGCTGTCGTAGGTGCTGGAGAAGTCTCGGTGCAGTCTGGAGGCCCGTCGTGTCGTCACGCCCTCCTCTACCATATACCCCGAATGTGGGTATATCGGTAAACTAGCAGTGTCGGTCGTGACGGGTGGAAGCCACACAAACCAACAAAATCCACATTATCCAGTTTGTTCCTCGTAGAGCCACAGATTCTTTGTGTGATCACGATATGCCACGAGGGGCATAGAAGATATCATCATGTATGCCACAAAGTAAAGGATTTTCATGACAGCTTGTTGTTATATTAAAAGTTCTTCAAGCAGGAGAGATATTTTCTTGATTGGGAAAGGGGCACTTACATTAGTTTCTTGCAATTATGACGCCATTCGTTTTTCAAACCTAGAAATTGAAATGGGCACAATGCAAAAAAGTTTATAAGTGTGCGTGTGACATTAAAAAGGCGTGTTTGACTTGATTTATTGATCTTGTGTTATGAAGAACCGTTTTGGCAAAATAGAGAAAATTCTAATTCTACAAATAGAAAATTTAAGGGCATAAATAATCCGGTGCCCGTCGTTTCGGTCGATAGAGACGCGATGCCCATAGTCGATGTCGACCCGCACGCGGTGCCCAAAGTCGAAAACGACTCGCACGCGGTGTCCATAGTCGGAAACGGAAAGACTGCGGTGCCCATATTTTTCAGTTTCCGAGACGAATCCAAATTTTATGTCTACTATGCCCAGTATTCACGCGAAGTTTTCGGTTTGCTTTCACTTGCATGTCGGAAAGAAACCTCGCATGTTTGCCAGCCTGGGCAGGCAGCCTCTGCTTTGATTTGTCGTTTTCCGTTGAACAGCGGGAAGTTCGCACAACCTGAACCCATGCATGTGGACTGCCATCGTCGCGCCGTAGCCGAGGTCTGCGCATCCCCTGGAATAGTACATTTTTGTCGCCAATGAATGCTCGCCGAATGGCTTAGGCCACCGGCAACGACATCTTGTCCACGGTGGATGTTGCCGACGCCTTGCGCACGTCAACCTTGTCGACGACATGTGCCGACGTCCACCCACGCTCACGCGAACTGGTTCATCAAGTGAACTTCCTTTTCTACCGGTTCGCACGATGAACCGGTATTTCGCCGTCGGTTGAAGGTGCTTCCCCAATATGAAGTTGCGCTCTTTTTACTCCTACTATTGAACTTTGACGAACACGGTCCTTGGACATGGACAACGACGCCCGTCCTAATGGCCTCACACATCAGGGATGGGGTACTCCCGTGGAGGATCCTGTGGCCGTACACCAGGCATGGGTGGCATTGAAGGAGGCGTGGGACCGCTATGTCGCACACAACGCAAGGTTGGGCTACATTGTACCACCATGGGTCGAGACTCCTGTTACTCCGTACCATATGGCCTGGGTTTTGGGAGTGCCCATGCCAAGTAGCAGGCCGCTCAACTGTCCCGACCCATGGGAGCCGTGGATATGGTCGGAGCCACCGAGTCCGTCATGAGGAATCCATGGTCATGCCGGTGACGAATTTGGGCATGTGAGATTTATTGTAGTGAGAGTACTGGGTGTAT
>SZWC01010294.1:12440-28905 GCA_023375785.1 Penium margaritaceum
TACATATACATATACATATACATATACATATACATATACATATACATATACATATACATATACATATACATATACATATACATAAACATATACATATACATATACATATACATATACATGTATATTTACATTTACATATACATTTACATATACATATACATATAAATATACATATAAATATACACTTACATATACATTTACATGTTACATAAATGTACATTTATATACATATTCATATGCATGTACATATCCATATCCATTTACATATACATATACATGTACATTTACATACACATAAACATGAAAAAATAACTATACATATACATATACATAGGCATATACATGTACACATAAATTTGCATATACTTACCTGTCAATATGTAATATACATATTACCATATCAATATATCTGTAAAAAATAAAAACTTTTCATTAAATATACGTTGAAAAATATTGTTGTACATATACAAATCTCTACTATTTAAGAGTATGCCTACCAAATTACATGTACATGTATATGAATATTCTGATATAGTTTAAATCTATCAAATGTTTGAGATTTTTTGTTTTAAATATTCCAAATTATCAATGTGTTCATTTGCATTTGTATTGATAGATATATTTAGCTATAATTATGTTTTCTTCTCTATTGATATTTCGATAAACAAATTTTCATAAAGTTATTTCAATCTATGTTCATGTCCAAACTTGAATCTCTTTATACGTCCCTTCATATAGACTAAACGTAGGTGTGGTTGTTTTTATCACCAAACGTTCCATTGAGCGTTCAGGTTATGTGTTACATTTGATGTAATAAGAAGGAATGGTCATTTGAGCGTGTTTTATTATGAAGTTAAGTCATTCAAGTTGCTGATTGTGTCGATTAAACATTTTTTGATCACCTTTGTAGTGGGCCAGGGCGCTTGCGTCTAGGCTGACTACTGATAAGAAAAACGTTTTAGGGGGTGGTTCTGGGATTGGGGTGGGCGGAGGGTCGGTGGGGGGGGATGGGGATGGGGGGACCGAACGAATTTCGCACGTATGGTCACATGTGCGTGCTGCAACCTTGTCAGAGGCCTCTGACGTCGAATTTCAAGCATGGCTGAATTGGTAAGTCGGTGACAAAATGTCGACCATATGCGTAAGATCCCCTGCTAACTGCATTGAAGTAGCTTTTTCGACGTCTAAGTTGGCTAAATCTGTAGGTCAACCACTAAAGTAGGCCAAATACTTAAGAGGGGTAGGCTGGTTGGCTGTAGACATAAGAGAATTTGAAAACATGTCTAGATCCATAAATTGACCAGAATTGTGGGATAACAGGGTTTTGAGAAATAGTCCTTCATATGTTTAAGAATGTTTTATAGGTGCGTTTGCATAGGCCTGCATTGAGCTTGGCGGTCACACAAGACTGCGACATGGGACGTCGCAGTTCGTATCTTATATACTTTTGTAAATGATGCTGAAGGTGGCGAGGAGTGACAAAGACCGACAGCATTAACTCACAGTGCCGATGTGGTCAACCGCGCTAGTTGGAGTAACGGTCGTGAAAGAGGGGTCTGTAGCGGTCAAAATGCAGATAACCGCGACCGCCAGGCTCTATGCGGGCCTTTGCAAAATGACCGTAATTGATTCCGGTTTCCGGAGACCACCTTGGATTTTTACCAGATACTGTGAAATTGCCCCACCCTCCCCCCTCGTGAAATTGCGGGGTTGAGAGTTTGAGTCAAGTTGCGTCACCTCCCTGGCCCCGCGGCCCCTGGAGGACATTTCTCAGACTATGAAAATAAACCACTTTCGCAGGTCGAAATTGGTTTCGTTCGTCCTGATATCTGATGTACAGTGTCATTTACCTCTATATTTTCTCTTTCTCTCCGACTCGGACATGGCGTCGCGCAAAACCGCCCTTCAGGAAAATGATATTTTCTGCTGGTAACATCCTCATCTCCTGGTGCCACTCATTTGTCGACCTCAACGGTCCTACTCCGACGCACTGACGAGGTTATCGAACTGTGAGGACCAGAACATCCGCACAGTTCACCGTGATCTTTCTTGCCCCCTGCCAAGTGTCTGCGCATGACTGCTCCGGAACAGACCAAGGAACCGTTGTGTTGACGCCGAGGCCGCGGCTGGATGGGCATGAAGAACCTTTCTCGTTCCTTCCCTATTGGAAAGGAGAGAAGCCCTATGCTGGGTTCGCATGCAGCGCCGAACCCGACCCGGGGTCCGCTTAGCGCGGAACCCAAGCATGGGTCCACCGCCTAATCGCGCCAGCGGATGAGTGAATCCAACATAATGTTTTGCCTCTGAAACCGTCCTCGCACACGCGCGAACATATTAGTTAGAGGCCGTCCAGACTGATCCGATGACCGCGATGGCGGGAAATAAAAATATGGGAGAAAACAGGAGAGAAGAATCGGACGCTCGCCTTCACCTAGATCGAGGCCATCAAGTCCACACTGGTGATGGTGCGCTCATGGGTCCGGTCACTTGTCCGCCCGCACCAAGAGAGAGCCGTTAGACATTTCTGACCTCTGCGATTGTCAGCAAACCTTTGCAAAGTCAGCAAAAAAGCGCGAGATTCAGATTTGAGCGGCCTTGCAGATGCCTGTCCGCGGTCTTCCGTAGGGGCCCCACCAAGGCCCATCCGACTTCGAGCCTGATGGGCGTTGATGGCTTGCCTCTCGACAGCCAGCGCGCCCGGCCTCATCTCGACCCGCCGGTACCAGGAGGGCCCTCGAGGCCATCAAGGTACATCAAGGCATTTTTATCACTGAAATTTTATTTCCCGCAGTCGCGACCATCGGATCAGTCTGGACGCCCTCTTAGCAGCTCAAAGTGAATGTACATCGGATCACAAGCCCCTCGACGAGGGGCACATCGTTCCAATACGAAAACGATTTTTTTACGATTTGTTCTTTACGTAAAGACTTCTAAAATTCTGTCTGTCAAGTGAGTACGGATTTGAGAAAAGAATTGATGCAACAATTTTGTAGAACGTCCGGAATTGATGCATGTGGCAAAAACGCGAGAAGAAATAAAACGCAAACTGAAATTTTGGAAAATTTTACATCGATTTTATCCGTGTAGATGTGCGAAAGATTTTTTTGTGAATTGATATAAATTCAATTTGTGGACGTAAAATCTTCATGGATGCATTAACATATATATACATATATATAAATGTATATATATATATATATGAATATAGATTGAGATTTAGTGTGAATTGTTTTTTTCATGCATATAATCAATTATTTACATATTCATTATGATGTCAAGAGATTCTCATATGACAATTTGACCAATCTGAATGAAATAAATATGTATTTATCTAATTTTTACACATGGAGAACAACAAATTTCCTTCAAATATTTTTATTCACACCATACATATTGGAAGTTTTCTTACAAGTTTAAACTTGTTCAAGTTCTTGCATACATTGTTGTCATATTTCATATGTTACGTTTTCTCAATTTTATGTGTATCACATGTACCACCACACTTAAAATATGTTGATGTAAGGTTTTTGCTATTTTTTTGTGTTTTAGGAAATGGTAGATCATATGAGAGCTTATTTCGCACTAATTTCATATCTTTTTCCCACTAATATGTTCATAAGCATACGTTTACCCTTATACCCTTATACACATGTTCTATTAGATGAATTTATTTTTTATTTTTTTGGATTGTTAATGTGCATCATTGGTCAATTGGACGGATTTTTTCAACTGAGTTGCCTACTTTTGGTGTCATCTTCATCACCAATCTCGTTTGTCGAAGTTGTTCCATGTGCATCGATTCTAGATGTTCTCTTTAGTCGTTGCATCACTTCTTTTTTCAACTCAAAACACACTTGACTAAAAGATTTTTAAAATTCTTTCCGTACAGGTGGAATTGTAAAGAGTCAATTTTTGCATAAGACCAGTGTGCCCCTCGGTGAGGGGCTTATGATCCAAGGTAGTTCCATGTTGAGCTGCAAAATCCTACATTTGCACGCGTGGGAGGACGGTTTCAAAGAAAAAACCAAATGTTGGGTTCACATGTCTATTGACGCGAAGAGGTGATGGACCATGATTGGGTTTGGCGTTAAGCTGGCTCAAGAAAGTATTCGTCGCTACACACAAACTCGACATAAGGCATCTATCATTTCTAAGATTTTCAAGAGGTCTAGGGAATATGCGACAAAGTCCCCTCTCACACCCTCTCGTGAAGCAGCAACTCAACGAGGTGTAGAAGGGACCGTATTGATGCATTGGGATGATCCCTCGATTCTAGCCACAACTCACTATACTGATGTGGTGTTTATATGCATGTAAACAGCCAAAAAAGAATAATTCGTAACTACCACAATCTGTCTATGCGCTAAACTAGAACCTTGGCCTCAACTTTGTGAGCAATGTCCAACATCCACCAAGCATCTCTCTCCACCAAGATAGTAGGCGAGATTCGCCCATTCGGACTTTCATTTTCGTTGTGAGGTCACTTTCAAAAACATAATAATGACTTATTTAAAATTTTAAGTGTGTAACAAAATGGATAAACTAAAGGTTAGCAATTAAGTATCCATAGGTGTAGTCTTAGGCACCCGGTTTTGTGCAGAAATGAAAATTTTGGAAACTTCATCATGAAGTAAGATGGTGAAAACAGTATCTGTTGTGATGAAACAATTCTTAAATGTCACGGAGCAAACCCGAGCTGCACGATGCAAACATTAGCACTATCATGGGTGTCGCTGAAGATGTCCTTGAGTTGCGAATCAATGTCCTTAGAGAGAAACTACTTGACTACACAAGTGCAAAGACGTCAAGTGAAAGTGCAACATTGCACTATTTTGTAGTGATGGTTACCCAAAAAGGGCAAACATATTCATCAAGATGATAGTACCTCAGTGCATCAAGACAATTCCTAAGGGTTCATGTTGATGAATTCGAGATGCTCACATGATTTTGACATCTTGATGAAAGGGTTGTTTGCGACACTGTCGTGGTTTTTTTATGTTTTACAGCTCACTTGCATACACTTTAGCAAGGACAACATTTTGTCTAATGGATTACATGGAATGGGGAATACAAACGCACAAGAAGAGACATCCATAGTGCAAAAATTGCATATAATCACAATATTGCTTAATTTCTTGTCTTTTGTTGTTTTGAATGTTTGCTTTGCCATTCCCTAGAGTGCCACGTTTTTTTATTTTATCAATTTACACCTTACAAACAAAACGGAGTCATCTAATGTACAGCCAGATGCCATTGTGAAGATTATTGCACGTTCTTCATTTAAACCAAATTCCTAGCATTGAGATGCTATTTCTTGAAAAGATGCTTTCTTGTGATATGTGGTCTTGCAAACATCACAAGGCAAACCTGAGTTTCATGAACTGAAAAAAGTGACATCACGCTAACTCATGAAGATATGAAGGTGATAACAATCTATGTCTGCTATTTGAATCTGTTTGACGCAAGTGTTGCATGGACGTTTGGAGAATTACAGACACTCGTGTCTTGGCTAGGGAAGGACAACACAAAATCATCCATGTCATCATCTTGATGTTGGCTCCTTGAGTGCATCAAAACGATGCCTCAAAGAGCATAAAGACGAGGTGCTACGACTGTACAACGGGCGTTATACCTAATATATTTACGAAGCATCAACGTAATCATGAGACATTTGTATGTTAAATATGAATACTGCCATATCCAGCGACTTCAACTATAAATAAACCATATCTAGCACAAACGACATTACGTACACAAAATCCTTGCATTTTAGGAAGTTCATGATATAGACAACACAAAGATAATTGAATTAAATTAACAATCGGATACAAAATCATCCATTTTGCATGCAAAACCAATCTATCCCCATACATTGGAAGAAGGGATGGATGTTGTCACCGTTGACCATTGTTCATGACTCATGCGAACACAGTACTATAGGAAAATCATTTCTTGATCTTTTTCCAATGACATGTCACGAAGTATAATATTGTTCAAGTTTATCCCTGTTTCTTTGTACACAATAGGGTAATGTTATGTCTCGTGAGGTTCTTGGTCAACTAATGTGCTACCAGTGGTCTGTATTCCTTCATTTCTCAGACACAACATTACATTATGGAGACAAAATATCGCTTGCTAGTCAAGCAAGAGCCTTACTGGAAACTTCGATTAATCGCAACCAATCCTAGTATTGTTTCAGTTCATGCTTGACGTCGACCCATAAATTTTCATGTGATCAATGTTTCGTGTAGTCTAAGGACGTCACTTTCCAGCCTTTGTCCACCACGTCGAACCAACGAGAGAAGGGTCTCATGCCACGTGCTCCAAGTTATAGCCACGTAGTCTATTGATTCGTGGTACGTAAACCATTGTGTCTATCCTTTTGTCCTCGTTAATAGCTGGAATCGCGTGTTTTAGAGTAAGTCCTCTGTAAGGAGCAAGCAAACCCATCTCCTATCCAGTTTACGCGAACTCTTCTTGGCTACGAGCCGTAGGCATAGGTCCCAGGACCTATCACCTTTCACAACATCATGTTGTACCTTTGGACAGTCACACGACAAGCCAAGTCTTGCTTCCCCACCCCATGTCTACGTCTATAACAAGGACTTGTAGCACAAAAAGTAACCAGATGTCCTATTTTTCTTCGCTTGAATAGGTTGCAAACAACAATCTTTGTTTCAGTCTTGGCGTTCATGGGCATAGTAATTCATGGTGCCTATGGCTTCACTTCATTATGCATGTCCTATGGTTCTATTTTTGTTTTTTATTTTGCCTTTCTTGTTTGTTCCTGTGTTATCTTCTCGTACGCGGAACTGGACGAGACGGTGCCGAAAATGTGCAAGACGATAGATGTGTTCCCGCTCGATATGGAATTCCTGACATTGGAGTAGGCCTAGGTCGTAATTGAAGATTATGCCATAGCCAATTGCATGACTTTACAGTGTCTTTGGAGAGAGAATACCCAGTTTGAGGCACGCCGTGGGTAGTGCAAGGACAAGAAGTATCCATGGCTGTTGAAGGCTCATGCCAAGACACAACTTGGCAATGTTGTCGTGGGAAAAATCGTGGATGATCACCACTCCATTCCTGGAATGGGGCATGGTGATCTAGTAAAGACTATGCGGTGGGTTAGTCGTCAAATTTCTTAGCTTCTGAAGCGTAATCTCATGACCGATGTGAACACCATACATATCGTTGTGAAGAAGAGCACCAGCCTGATGTTGGGGTTGTGGCCACTACTTGATAGCTTGATGGTGCAGCCACCACCGTGTGCTCCATGATGCATCACAATGTTGCACTCGAGAGCTTCATTCCAGGTCAATCACCTTTAGTGATGATGTGTGTAAGTAGATTCAAAGGTCACTTGCGTTTGTTACACCCATAGCCAACACTCCCCCATGACCCACAGACGAACAACCCACACACACATAAGAACAGATACAAGTCACAAAACGATACGACTCACAAGATTCACGTCAATCAGGGACATCACGCGAGTGCAGAAGACCAAGAGCATGCACAACTTCTTTGAACATGCCACTGCTAAGAGCTTTCATGAGGAAGTCAAGACGTTGCTCATGAGTGTTGACCCAGACAACTTGAAATTCTCCAGCAACAAAATTATGTATGCGGTTGCATACAAAATGATGCTCAATATTGATGGGCTTGTTGCGAGAGTGATGCATACCATTGTGCTCGGCGATTGCCTTTGAACTTTGGTTGTTGTAACACAGGGTGATGCAGCGAATGGGAACACACAACAGTTGCAGCAATTGAGACAGCCAAACAATGTCACACGTACCTGCACCAAGCGCCACGTACTATGCCTCGCTAGAAATTCGGGCAACACATCCCTATTTCCCACTCTTCCAAGGCATGGTAGTTCCACCAACAAGAAAGATGTAACTGGTGCAGCTTTGAGCATCAGTGTCGTACACCCAATGAATCCTTCAACAGCCACAGTTGGCCGAGCACAATAGTGCAGCCCCACACACGCATTGGACAGTGCATAATGGACAACATGCAATGCCACCTCAAGGTGTTTCTTACGTGGCTGTTTTGAGAACTGGGCCAACAAGTTGATCAAGAAGGCCACATCGGCCCATGTGGTGATTGCAAGGTACATGAGAAAGCCAACCACACTAAGGTAGTCGGTGACATCGACAATCACCCCCAGTTTTGCTGAATCAAGGGACTTTATCAGGTGCTGTCGTACTGGAGTCATCGGTGTGGATGCAGTGGGGGTGTCAGCCAACAGAGAGGCAAACCACTCTCCTAGTGTGCTGATGTATGCAGCTTGGTACAAGTGCAAGGTGCGACGCTTGCTATCACGCTCAAGTTTCATGAAGAGGAAAACTCATGCCGGACCCAGGTCATTCATCTTGTATGTGGGCTGCAACAGGTTTTTCACATACTGGAGAGTTGCGAGACTGGGGGAGGCAATGAGCACATCGTCGACGTGGACAAGAATGGGCACGAATGAATCTAAGGGGGCACTTAAGAATAGTGCTGGATCAAAACTAATGTGTTTGTAACCACCTCTCTCAAGAGTTGAGAGATCTCCATGTTCGAACAACGGAGCCTCTGCTTGAGCCCAAACAGGGCCTTGTGCAGCCGCCAGACCTTGTTGGTGCCATCAATGTATCCCGATGGCTGGACCATGTAGATCTCATCATCAAGTCGACCATGTAAGAAGGAATTGTTTGCACCCATTTGTTCTAGTTCCCAGTCGTGCTGGGGGACAAGGCTCAAAAGTTCTCGGCCGGTGGTGTACCGCCCAACCGGGGTGAAGGTCTTGTCAAAGTCAACCCTAGGGATCTGAGAGAACCCTTTGGCCATGAGGCGAGCCTTGCACCAGTCAACTTTGTCATCAGGCTTAATGTTTTGCCGTAGGATCCAACGAGCAGAGACGGCCTTGCGGCCTGAAGGGAGGTCCACAAGCTCAAACACACCATGCTCCTTGAGGGAAGTCAACTCCTCATATATGGCCTTTTCCCAACGTTCAGCATCAGCTACCTCACGAGCTTGCCAAATAGTTCTAGGCTCGGGAGGGAGGATAGGAAGGCCAAAGGCTACGAAGCATGTAGCAATATAACCAGCAATAGAGGAATCAAGGACGCTTTGAAACTCATGATCTAGGAGGGGGTAGCCCACTGCTAAGCAAGGGTGGACAACATTGATAGCAAGGCCAAGTGCATCAAGACCATTGGTTTGGACAGAGGGTCTTGTACTAGAGGACGACGCACTAGAGCACGTGATCCTTTGACATGACTGGGAGGCCTGGGAGGGGCCGAGTGCATTAATGTTAGTGGGTATGACAGTGGGTCCAGCGGTAGAGGACGATGCACCTGAGCGTGAGAGTAGCTGATAGGGTTGAGAGGCCTGAGAGGAGTGCTTAGGAAGAGCATAGAGTCTCCCCCCACGTGTAGGGCTCAGGACCAAGAGAAGGGACTTGAGGCGGTGGGTTAGAGGTGTAAACCACAGGAGGCGTCTGCAGCACAGGCTTAGGGGTTAGGGGTTGAGCTGGGAGTGGAGTGCACAGGGGGCCATGTGTGGACACCAGAGGGTGCCGACTCTAAGAGTACAGAGGATGCAAGGACTGGTGAGGACTCTGAGGAGGAGAAGATCGGTGATTTGGATGGAGAGGATAGGGAGTCACTATCCGTGGGAGGGACAGACACCAATGGAATTGTAGGAGGAGCCATGCCAGCAGAGGAGGAAGGTGACTCCCCAAGATCGGAGGCTGGGAAAGACACACCCCCTCCCCCCAAGCCGACGGAGCGAGAAAAGGGACGGTGGATGGACACTGGACAGGTCATGTGGGAAGACATCCTCGAAGAAGGGGAAGTCGCAGGACTCAATGACATGGGACCAGTCAGCGTCCCAGAAGTGCCAAGCCTTTGACGTGGCTGATACACCAAGGAAGGTACAGAGGCGGGCGCGAGGGAAACGTTTGCCATCCAGAAAGTCCTCATCCAGACGGCAACGACACAACCCCAAACGCGGGCAAGATGTAGGTCAGCACAATGACCGTACCACCGCTCAAAGGGGGTGACATGACGAGGGAGAGGACCATGCAGAACACGGTTCCAGACACAGGTCATGTAAAACATGGCCTCAACGGAGAAGAGATGGGAAAGGGAAGAGCCACTGAGAAGAGTACGAACACCGTCAGCAAGTGTACGGTTCTAGTGTTCAGAGGACAAGAATTTTTAAGGAGCGAGCAGCTCCATACACACCCTACAGGAGGACAAGAAGCGTGGAGTGGGTCCCATGAACTCCCCGCCACATCCACAAAAAAAGTCTTTCAAGCAGCGGCTACAGGCTTGCTCAGTCAAGGGAATTCAGAAATCAAGAGTGGAGTAGACGTCACTTTTTGGCGGAGGGCAAAGACCCAGCACATGCAAGAGTAATCCTCTGTGAGACAGAGGACGTAGCGGCCAACCCCCTCCAGTGCATCATGGGCAAGGGGTCCCATGATGTCAGTGTGCAAGATGTCAAGGGGGTACGACGTGGGGGAATCAGAGGTAGAGAACGGGGAACGGTGCAATTTGCCCTGAGCGCAGTCAAGATAGTTAGTAAGGGGCAGGGAACATGGACGCATCAAAACCATGAGCGGGCTGATCACTCAGCCAAATATCATTGGCAGTACTGTCAATGTGGCAAAGGCAGTGGTCCAGCAGCTGTGCCTGCACTGGAGAGAGTAAGTGTGCAACATGAACAAGGGTGGTGGTAGCGTGATGAGGCTCAAAAGATAGCACATGAAAGAAACGGTCACAACGCTTTCCACGCAGCAGAATACGGCCAGTGGTGCGGTGCAACACAGATGCAATGCCACGGCTAGAGGGGAAGATCATGCCCTGTGATGGAAACTTGGAGCAGCCCTCAGGGAGGTGATCAGGCTGACCAAGAGCTGACTAGGCAGGACCAACTGTTTGTGACAAGGAGTTACAGGTTGCACGGACAGACATTATGGAAGCGAATGTAGGTTTGCAGAGAACCCAAATGTCTGAATCAACCCTTGAGTGAGACATTAAATTGTCACAGCTTTCTAACAAGCCCTTATATGCCTCATTTGGCCTAGGGAGCACTGAGAAACACTCTATCAAAGTTCATCCTCTAGCACACTCTCCTAGCCTAGCGGGATGAGCAGAAGTCACCTTGTCACACATGAGAATTATGTCTCACACGACTTGGACGACCAACAGTCATAGACTTCTCCTTCCTTGAAGTCTCCTAGAGGTCCTCCAGCCACATTTTCTCCTTGAAGGCCGCTCTCACCCGTCCTGGTCAATAATCTTGCCGCCTTTTTAGCTCAAAGTCCTGAGGTCGTCACTTGAACCCGACCCATCATCTCCAAACATTGGGAATTTATATCTCACTCAAACCGACTCCGAATTGAGTTCCTTAAATTGCATTGGAACCTGTAAAACATCCTCTATGAAGCTCTTATGCCAAATGATTTTTATCAAGCAACCTATTTTTGTCACTTTCTGGCACCCTCATATCCATCATTCTCCCACTTTGCAAGAATAAAAATCACACAAGTCCGCACTGTCCCCTCAGCTGCTAAAAGCGATGCGCTGCCAGTGGCTTGGTCAGGAATTCTTCTAGCATCATGCTTGAAGGTTAGAACTTGATCTGCACCACCTCCTTTGCCATGAGCTTGCGGATGAAGTGAAATTGCAGGTCAATGTGCTTCGTGCGGGCGTGAAACTCTGCGTTCTTGGTCAGAGCAATGGCGCCTTGGACTGTGACAACATGTTGTCACAGTTTATTGTCATCGCTGTGGTCTGCTGCTGTCCAAGGCTTTCCAGTAGCTCATGCAGCCACATGGCTTCCTTTGCTGCTTCACTCAGGGCAATGTACTCCACTTCGGTGGAGGAGAGGACGACACACTCTTGCTTCTTTCTCCTCCAACTGATTGCAACTCCCCCCAGGCACAAGCACAAACCCACTAGTTGACCTTTTTGTCTCCAGGTCACCTCCCCAATCTGCATCGCGGTAGCCGATGAGGATGGGGTTGTTGTTGCCGTTGAAGGTGAGGCAAAGGCTGCTTCTGCTGCCGAGGTAGCACAGCACGCGCTTCACCGCCTCCCAATGCGGCACACCCGGATTCATGCAAAACTTGCTCAGCACTCCCACTGCTTGGCTGATGTCGAGGCCTGTGCCGTCTGCTGCGTACATAAGGCTACCAACTACTGCTTGGTACGACACTACTTCCATGTGGCTGCTCTCTTGCATGCCGCGGGGAGTCTGTGTCATGATCAGCTTTGCTTCCACTTCCAATGGTGTTGCGGCTTTGCGCGCTCCTGCCATGTTTAAATGCTTGACGATGTCGCTCACATACGTGCTCTATAACTACTCCAAAGTCAGCTACTGCCGGTCGCGCTTGACCTGAAGGCCAAGGTAGTAGCTGAGCTCTCTCTCATGTCTTTCATGTCGAACCTGGCAGCAAGGGACTGCTTCACATCGTCTAGAAGAGACTTGGAGTCAGATGCAATGAGGAGATCATCAACATAGAACAAAATGATGACCTGGCTTGCCTCTTGCACGCGCCCGTAGACTGCATGGTCGGCTTCGTTGCACAGAAAACCAAGGCCAGCCAGCTGTTCATCCATCTTGTGGTACCATGCTCGTGATGCTTGCGTCAGGCCGTAGAGGGCCTTCAAAAGCTTGCACACCAAATCCTCCTCTGCCTCCACCACATACCCCTCTGGCTGCTCCATGTACGCATCGTCCTCGAGGTCATCATTGAGAAATGCACACGTCACATCCATTTGGTGCACCTCCCATTCCATAGCAGTAGCTACATCGAGGATCGCTCAGACGGATGGGAACTTTCCGACATGTACAAATGTCTCATTGTAATCCACATCCTCAGTCTGCACATACCCCTTTGCAACTAGCCGTGCTTTGTATCTGACCACCTTACCATCGGCACCACGCTTGCGCCTGAAGATCCACCGGCACCCGATCACCCGGCTGCCATGTGGAGCTTCCTCAAGAGTCCAGGTACCGTTCTTCATGAGCGCACCATCGCTCGTCCGTTGCAGCACACCAGTCTGCCACCTTGGTGCTGCACATAGCTTCATCGAATGTTGCTAGATCATCGGTGACAGTGAGGAAGAGAAGCTGGAGGTCAGAGGATTCTTGTGATGATGAAAAGTGTACAGGTTCACCAGCTCCTCGAACATCCTATGTTTTCTTGCGAGGCCCTCGGATCGCCTCAGCGGCTCCATAGGACCATCTGCACCATGGTCGTGGCATGTAAAAGCTCCGTGGCAACTGCTGTGCGTTGCTTTTTTGATCTTCCTCATCAGATACGGCTGCTGGCTCCTTCTCCTTCTCAGCTCCCTCCACCTCATTGAAATTGTCGCTATCACCGCCATCTTCCGCACCGCCCTCTTCTGCTACCGGCTCTTCTCCCATTTGTGGTACGAGTACAGGAGGAAGTGGAACTACAGACATAGGGCTCCAAGCCCAGCCCTTCACGTCCTCTTGAAACACTACGTCATGGCTGTGGATGTTCTTGCGAGCAGCGAGGTTGTAGAGGCGCTATCCCATGGTGTCGTAGCCGAGGAAAGCTGCCTTCACCGACCTTGAGTCCAGCTTGTTGCGGTTGCCAGCAGGCACGTGCACGAATGCGCCACACCCGAAGACTTTCAAGTGTATCACTGTTGTCTTGCTTCCCGTCCACACCCCTCCGGCGTCATCAGTGGCACGGCGCGCGTGGGATTCCGGTTTTTCAGGTACACGGTAGTGTTGACCGCTTCCGTCCAAAAGGTTGGCGGGAGCTCCGCGTCTTGGAGAATGCTCCGAACACGCTCCATGAGCATGCGGTTCACACGTTCAGCCACACCGTTGAGCTGCGGTGTTCCAGGTGAGGTGGCCCCGTGCCTGATCCCGCGACGCTTGAGGAAGTTGCGGAAGTCGTTGGAGAGGTACTCTCCTCCACCGTCGGTGCGAAGCACCTTCAACCGCCTGTCACTCTCAATCTGTATAGCGGCAATCCACACCTTGAAAGCATCAAAGCAATCATCCTTTCCAGCTAGGAAGGACATCCACGCCTTCATCGACTCGTCATCAATGAATGTGAAAAGGTACAACTTGCCAGACAAGGACTGAGAGATGGCATGGGACTGCACAAATCAGAGTGAAGAATTGAGAGAAGCTCAGCCGCCCCCTTCCCTTCCCCGGAGAAAGGAGCGCGGGCTTGGTTCCTTCAATGCAACTCTCACAAGCCCATGCACTTGGCTGCTTCACCCCCTTAAGCTCCACGCTGCGGACCATCTGCTGCATGGAGATGATGGCGCCAAAGCCGAGGTGACCAAGCCGGCGGTGCCACATGCCAATGTTGTGTTTTCACTCTCTCGTCACCAACGCTGAGTTTCATTCCGATGCCACATGGAGACGGTACAGTCCATCCTCCTTGTCTGCTTTTGCAGGTACATGGCCTGCACGGGACAAGATGGTGCAGCCACCATTCTCAAAGCGAACCTGCATGCCTTCGGAGATGAGAGATGAGACAGAGAGGAGGTTAGCTGCCAGCCCCGGAACATGGAGCACCCTCTTCACATGAAGTTTCCACGTGCTTTCCCCCAACTGAAACAAAAAATACAATCTCACCCTCCTCAACCGCCATTTGCACATGGTTGTCCCCCATGTACACCCGACGAGGCTCAATGACGGTGTAGACAATGAACCACTCCCAGTGACACGTCATGTGTTGTGTGGCTCTCGAGTCGATGATCCAGAACAAGGTGGTGTTGTCGGAGACGTGCAGGACCCGGATGGTTGCCACAAATCCACTCTCTCAATCTGTTGTGTTCGCGGAAGCGTCAGACTGTTTTCTCACTCCCACTCCAGTCGCAAGGTCCGCCTCCTTCTTCCGGCATTCACACGTTCAATGGCCTGACTTCTTGTAGTAGTGGAATTTCCCCATCTTCTTCCCTCCTCCACCATTGCTCCTGGTTGGTGCAGCACCGCCCCCATGACCAAAGTTGATGATGAGAGGGACGTCCAGTCTGCTTTCACCCTCCTCTCCCTTACGCCGCTCCTCCTCAAACAGCAGGCTCTCCTCCACATCGTTGAGGGAGAGCTTGTCGCCATGCTTGTCTAGGGCAATAATGAGAGGAGAGTAGCTACTAGGAAGGCCAGAGAGGATGGTTAGCATGAGCACACGTTCCTTGACGGGTCCCCAATTGCAGAAACCTGGTCAGCAAGAGACTTCACCATGTTGATGTAATCAATCATGGATCCAGACTCATCTATATTCACAGTTTGAAAGCGACAACACAACTGCATGTTCATGAGGATTGAATTAGATGCATAAGTAGAATCAAGCTTTTTCCAAACCTCCTTTGGCGTAAGGATGCCACAGACGAGGAGTTGCTGCCGGTCGGTGAGGTAGAGGTAGATGGTGGCAAGGGTGCGGTCACGCTTCTCGCAGTGGGTACGGGCCTCACCAGGTGAGGAGTGCTGGTTCCTCCTCACTCACATGGCTCCATAGTCCCTTCTCCATTAGCACCGTCTTCATCTTGTTGTTCGAGTTAAATAAGTTCTTGCCTTCGAACTTGGCGATGTTGACGCCGGCCACCACAGAAGTGGATGTCGCCATGGTAGTGCAACGTTCAGCCCCCAAACAACTCTCTCACACATGGTGCAAGGTATATCTCAAGGATGAGACAAAGCCTTGTTCTAGCTCTGATACCACTGATGAAAACTTGGGTAAGCCCTCATGGAGGTGATCAGGCTCACCAAGAACCGCCTAGGCAGGACCAACTGTTTGTGAGAGGGAGTGGCGGGCTGCACGGACAGAAATTACGGAAACAAATGTAGGTTTGCAGAGAACGCAAATGTATGAATTGACTCTTGAGTGAGAAATTAAATTGTCACAGCTTTCTAACAAGCCCTTATATGCCTCATTTGGCCAAGGGAGCACTGAGATACAATCTATCAAATTTCATCCTCTAGCACACTCTCCTAGCCTAGCGGGATGAGCGGCAGTCACCTTGTCACACATGAGAATTATGTCTCACACGACTTGGACGACCAGCAATCATGGACTGCTCCTTCCTTGAAGTCTCTTGAAGGTCCTCCAGCCGGATTTTCTCCTTGAAGGCCGCTCTCAGCCGTCCTGGTCAATAATCTTGCCGCCTTTTGAGCTCAAAGTGCCCAGGTCGTCACTTGAACCCGACCCATCATCTCCAAACTTTACAAATCCATATCTCACTCAAACGGACTCCGAATTGAGTTCCGTAAAATGAGTTGTAACCTGTGAAACATCCTCTATGAATTTCTCATGCCAGAAGATTTTTATTGAGCAACCTATTTTTGTCACTTTCTGGAACCCTCATATCCATCACCTTTGTCATCGAGAGTCGTAACACGATGAAGACTTAGCTCAAGATCGGGCATGAACAGCACTTCGAGCAAGAAGAGCTACCCCCCAAGGCCAGCAAAG
>SZWC01010294.1:44610-70145 GCA_023375785.1 Penium margaritaceum
CACGCACACACACACACACACACACACACACACACACACACACACACACACACACACACACACACATGCACGCACACACACGCACTTCGCACAGACTGCACATCCACTTCGCAACACCCGCGCAGGCACTGCGCACACACAGAAAAAGGAGCCCAGGCGCTTTCGGACGCTGAAAACCCACCGTGCCAAACATGCCCTTGCCGAGGACGTTCTTGGGAGCCCATCCACCAGTGGCCAGGTACAGCTCCTTGGTCGAGAACGTGCGGCAGGCGACGGAACCAGGACCGTTCCTCTCGAGGGAACACTGCGCGGGCGCCGGCTGATTCCGTAGAAGCTGCTTCAGCTTGAGCCCGCTGTGTGACAGAGACTGCTTCCTCTTTCCCTCGATCTCCACCGAGTGGCAGGATGACGGAGCGGACGAGGCTGAGGACTTCGAGGGGGCGCTGGAGGGAGAGGACAAAGGGGGCTGGCTACGGGTGAGGGTGAAAACAAAGTCCTCGTCGTCGTCGCTGTCGTCTTCCACTTGCTTTCCCCCCTCGCTGCTCAGAGGTGCAGCGGCGCTGCCGCAGACTCCCTGCACTGCTGAGACCCTCCCCATTCCACTGCTGCTGCCGCCGCCACTACCGCAGCCGCCGCTGCTAGACCGCTGGCTGCGCTGGGTGAAGGGGCCCCTGTGGAGCGACGTCCGCTCAGAGGTAGGAGAGCCGGCGGCGGCAGCGGCGGCCAGGGAGGCGAGGTCTTTAGCGGAGACCGACTTTCTTACGGATGCGGCGGGACACGTCGGCGATGACGACGGCGAGTCGTCGCGGCCTGAGGCTGCTCCTCCCGGCGATTCCACGCGGCCCGGGGAGCCATCTAGCGCCGACGCCACAGCAGCAGCAGCAGCAGCAGTTGCGGCGTTGGAGGGCTGGCGGGAGAGAGAGTTGGGCTTGGAAAAGTTGACGGCCGGGGCGCAGCCGAGACCCTTGCTGGACTTCCGCGACGACGACGATTTGGTGGTGATGAAGCCCCCAAAGGACGGGGCAGACGGGGCCGGGCTGGGGCGGAGGGCAGGGGAAGATGAGGAGGGAGTGAAAGAGGTGGGGTGGCTTGGGTACGGATCGGTGGATGGGGTTGAAGAAGACGAGTCAATGGCGGTGGCGGCGACGGGGGTGGCTCGGTGCGTGGCGGAGGAGGATGCGGCGGGGGAGACGACCGCCGGGTGCCTAGGGGAGCGCGGGGGCACGCCCCCAAAGACGCGGCCTGAGCTGGAGGTGGAGGTGGAGGTGGTCAGGCCCCGCAGCGCGCCCGTCAAATCAAACTCAGACCTGCGAGCGAGGTGATTCCCAGACGTTGCTGCGCCGACTTCCGGCGCTTCCCGTTCCTTGGCCGACCGCGACGCGGACAGGCGCTCCGGCCTGGATCCGGGCACCGCAGCGCCACCTGCTTGTTCGTTCCAAGGAGAATTTCCCGCGAGGGACGACACGCTGACCTTGGGCGCACCGACGACGCGCGCTTTGCCGGGCTGGAACGACGGTGCGGCCGCATTGCAGTTCGCGCCGCCGTCGGGAGAGGACCAGGAGGCGACCGAGGGCGGTGCGGTGGGGCTCGCAATGGGATTTGCGTAGGGAGCCGTCAGAGGTGGCATCAGCTGCGACGCGTCTACGCTGCCCGCCACCGCGCCGCACGCCGGTACGGACGCGCCGTGAGCACCCCGGAGGAAGGGAGGGAGAGTTTCCGAGGAGGCGGAGGACGAAGAGGGGGCGAGGGAAGAAGGGGCCGCTTCCACGTCGCCGCAGGAGAGGGAAGGCATGATCTGGGACGGATCGACGTGGCCGACGCCGGGCCGGATGGTGAAGGCCGACGCGGCGAGGCAGGCGTGAGGGTTGGGCCTGTCGGCCGGCATGTCCAGATGCAGCGCCACCATCTTGCGCGACGGCAGACTCCGTCCCCATGGCATGCTTCTGGTCAAAGCGCTGGCCAAATACCCGCGCGACCTACTACGGTCGGGGTAAGCCCCAAGGTAGTGGAGTCCGTCGCTGGACGACAGAAAACCCTACCGCGAGGTCGGGTTCGTGGAGGTGGTGACCGATGCTTCTGAGTGGACCGAGCTGAGACAGCGCTAGCGACTTCACCTTCAGCTGGAGGTGAGCACTTGCACCTCTTTCCGTCTATCCCAGTGACCTGCACCGCAAGATCTGTGGCAGCTCAGTCGCAGGGAAAGGAGGGGGGGGGGGGGGGGGGTTGCGGGGAGGGCTCAAACGTTCGCCACTCGCGAGGGGGAAAGCGATTTCAGACTCGCGGACGAAAAGAGCGCTGCGACCTCTGCAACGACCCGATCGATCTTCTCGTCCGCGGCTGGCAAGCGGTGAGTGGCCAACCTATCTTTTCCGGAGGGGTGCGGCTGGTAGTCTCTGGAATCCATCGTTGAAAGCCATCGGACATGGCGGTGGTCCAGACACGCCGGACTCCGGCACGTCAAGAAAGGCCCCCCTCACACAGGTTCGCAGCAACTCCGCCACACATTCTCACATGTTCACGACGTCTGCAACCTCCACGTGGTGGACACATAATGGTATTGCTACGGCAGTGGTCTCACACCGGAAGGCAAAGCAATTGCACCGAGCGACAATTAGCGACTGTCGGCGCCTCCGTGTGCGAAGGTAAAGTTTCCTCGACTTTCGCGAGTCCGGCATGCACGAAAGTCCGCTTCTTGACCTTGTTAGCATAACGAGGACGGGAACGCGGAGTAGCGACCCGGGAGTTGCTAACGAGTTGTAGCAACTCCTAGCAACTCCGGATCGCCTCGCCCGAAGTTCGCTGGGTCCTTCGCGGTCAGCGGCGACTTGAGCTCCAGTTGAGCTCACGTCGCCCCCCCTGATGTGGCAAGCGGAGTTGAGTTGGTACGGTGTGAGGGAGGCCACAGGCGCGGGCGGCAAGAGGGCTTTGCGAGCTAATGTGGAGGCCCCCCTCACACCGGTTCGAAGAAACCCCGCCACGCATCCGCATGTCCACCACGTCTACGACCTCCACCACGTGGAGGTAGTAGATGTGGTGGACATGCGGATGCGTGGCGGATATCTATGGCAGTGCTCTCACACCAGAAGGCGTAGTTACTGCACCGAGTGACGATTAGGAATGTCGACACCTCTGTGTGCCAGAGCACTTTTTCCTTGACTTTTGCGAGTCCGGCATGCACGAAAGTCCGCTTCGTGACCTCGCTACATGACTGACGACGTGAATGTGGAGTAGCGACCCGGGAGTTGCTACCAAGTTGCTATAGCTCCGAGGCTGTAGCAACTCCTAGCAACTTCGCATCGCCTCGTCCGAAGTTCGTAGGCTCCTTCGCGGTCACAACGACTTTAGCTCGAGTTGAGCTCATGTCACCCCTCACGTGGCAAGGGGAGTTGAATTGGTACGGTGTGAGGGGGGATGTAGTTCCGAACTGTTTGTGAGCTGTTGTGGCTCTCATTAAAGGGTGAAACTCGTAGTCAGTTTTGATGCTTGGTAGAGTTTTTTTTGCTCTCACCTGTTTGGTTCGTTTTCGTGGTTGAAGCCTCGACATGCGTACGTGTTAAGGGTGATTCTTTTGTTTCAAACAGCATAAGTTGGATTTTTTTCGATGTGAGAGGATCGCGTCTATGACCCATGCGAGACTCAGTTGACCCATGTAGATCCCTAGCACCCTCGCTCCCGTCAGATTACACATTTTGAGGGCGTCAATTTTCCACCCCCAAGCAGCATGCAGTCTGTCACTCTTAGGTTGGGGTTGTCCCCATGCCATGCGCATGGGGACAACACCCCACTACCCTGGCTCAACATGCACGTGCACGTCCAACTGACACCTAAACTCGCTCCAACCAAGGTTGGACCGAGTTCGACACGACGGTTGGACCTCCTCCATCGCTACTTTGCTCTCGCTCCTTAAAACCCTTGCCCCAGCTCTCGCTTCTTGTCGTGGCTACTGCTGAGGCCGTGGGATGGGGTAACCGTCGCCCCTTTCAATCCCCACACTTAGCCCTCTCTTTACCTACCGCATTGGTAGATGTTGACAGGTAGCATGGAAGCACGCAAGGCTGTTTGCTTCGAGCGAGCAGCACAGGGGCCCTTTCTCCATAACCTCAGGAAGAGAACAAGGTGAAGAAACGTGCTTACCAACCGTGCCCTGGGCCCATAAAGGCACGTCGCCCACTACACTCCATAAGTCTGGCTGGTGTTAGACCAACCTCTCTACAACGGAGCCAGGAACCTAAAGGAGGGCATGAAGGTGCGCCCTTGGCCAAAGCACCATAGGAGAGGGCGTGGAAGATGAAGGTAGATATCGAGGTGTTACTTGGTGTATTGGCGGAGCTGCCATACAAGACAAGGATCAGCCATGTGTTGACTGTTGAGGTGTGGGGCAACATTGTCATCAATTTTTAACGCACGTTTGTGGGTGGCTAGGGAGGCGTTAAAGCTGAAATCGACCAGGTATGGGGCTGACCAGGCTTGCAACCGTGTGTAAAACCTGAAAAGGAGACCGTAATCCATGTGAGAAGCAAACGTTGAGTGGCACCGGCTGGAAAGACGCACTACCCATCTTGGACCAGGAGTACTGGAAGGAGTTTAGGACGGTAGACAAGAACGAGGAGCCGGCGTTATTTGGTTTGACCAGTGTTATACTGTGTGGTCGCACGTCTTGACGTCTGGTGGGAAGGCTCATAGCTGTAGTGGGATTGCGGATAGAGCTCTCCTTTGGGACGTGTAACCAGCAAGGGAGTTGGTGGGAGATACACAACTGGTGCTACTCGGTCCCCGTGACGTGGAGAATGTGACACCAAGGGAGTTAATTGTTCTTGAAGGGGATAAAATTCCTATCGGCGATCTCAACGAGGAGATCGATGAGGTGGATGAAGCGAGAGGGGAGTAGGAGCTGTCGTGGAATGGGAGGTATGTAGAAGCATACAAACGTAGATACCTCGATGAGCTCATTGTACCGGAGCCTCCTGAAGGGGGTATGCGAGGGTTCAAATTAGCAAGGGGCATGGGAGAAGTCGCTCGCCTGTTGTCAGCGTGCAATGCGGGTGGCGGAGCTCTGGAAGCTCATGAGAGCACCTCATTGTGCTGCTAAGAAGGGAATGAAATAGGTTAGGTCAAGTACCTTACCCGAAGCAATCCTCCGCCCCTCAGCAGTATGAAGTAAGGTTGCATGATGTAGCGGGCCACTTCAGCAAAAAACAAGGAAAGGCTGACTGGTGACCGTGTAGACTAGGCGGAGGGAGTAAAAAACGACCGGCAGTGGAGGCCATGCCAAGAGAACTGCAAACTTTCAGCCGATAGCAGCAGATGCTTCTGTAACATCTGTAGCAGCACCCCTCGCACCTTCTTTACCAAAGTGCAATCAGCATACCTGACCACTTTCCGTCAAAATTTTTGTCGAAGCTGCCTGATGACATCATCATATCGACGAGCACGAGGAGCTGCAGAGTTTGGCACGTGAACTGCGTTCTCATAACAGCGTGACCAAAAAAATACCAGAGGGCAGCTCGCTCGCACGAGCAAAACATGCGCTCTGATTCGCCAGCTCATGAGGCTACAAAGCGACGAAAAGGAGAGCGAGGGGGAGGGTCATGCTGTCTCAAAGGCAGGTGGGCCCTCGCAGACCAGACCAGCCGGTCAAAAAAATAAAAAACTCCTAGCTGCTGGCGCTGCTATTCGTGTAGGCTGCCCAATCACCTTAAGGATCTGGCGAGGACAGCAAAGCCAACCGGACGGCAGCAAAGTACCTGCCGGAAAGAATAAGAAAAGAAAAGAAAAAAAGAGAGCTCACGCGAGTGAAACATATCCTCCCTTGTGCGAAGTAGTGCCAGCTCATCGGCTGGCTGCCAAGCGAGGGGGAGGGGGAGTTCCTCGTTAGACCTTGCCCCAGCTCGCCGCGATGGGCGAGCTGGGCCAGCGGCAGCTGCCGTGACAGTAGCCTCGACCGCGGCAGGGCACCTGCCGCGACGGTAGCCTTGACCAAAGCAAAGCCCTGTCGCGACGGCAGGGCTCCTCGCAAAGCTTCAAGATGGCGGCGGAAAGCGAGGGGGAGGCCATCAGGCAGGCGGGCCCACGCGAGCGGGCCAGACCAGCCGACGAGCAAGAAGACAAAAAAAGGGGGAAAGAAAAGAAGAAGGCAGTGGTTGGCGCAAAGCCCGCGCCATGCAATCCGCTCGCCACGGATTGGCGGGGGCAGCCCGGCCATCTAGAGCCCGGCCAGAGAGTGAACCAAAAAAAGGGGAAAACTGCTGTCGGTGAGGAGTAGCGGGCTCCAGAATCCCAGGACGAAAGTGACGAAATCCGTGGAGGCTGGAAGAATCGCCATGGATTCGATGGAGCGACGCGAAAACTGCTCCAATGGATTGGGAGAAGCCAGGACAGAAGTGAGGCAACAAAATGGGTAGGACGGCCGTCCAGACGCAACAGAAACGCCCTACTTGCCTAGCAGAGTCGCAAAATCGACCAAGAACATGGTGTGAAAGACTGAAGGGCACCACATGTGACCCAGCCATGGCACAAGGACTCCATATCAGCTGGACCGCCAAAGCAGTAGAGCAGAGTAAAATAGTACAGCAGCTGGCTAAGACTATAGGGGGAGGCATCATGGAGGTTGCATCTCTGACTAAAGACAGCAAACTTTTATACTCTCCCATGCCACTGCTCACATCGGTGGTCCCAGCAGCGGTCCCACTACATGGTCCCATCGATGGTCCCGCAATGCAGTCGCCACCTCATATGGCACAGCCTCAACCGAGTGCATGAGGGGCACGGTGCATGTAACCAGAGAGTTGCTTTACCTACAAGAAACTACAAAAGACCACAAAAGGGAGGTGACACCAACCTCAACCAAACCTTTTGGGAGTTACCCATGTGCTCCAAACATAAAAAGGCGCCCATGAGTCCCGGAGGAGCCAAAACTGAGCTAGAAAAGGTGATGCTCAATTTTTTTTGAGCTACAGATTCACCAAAAAAAATCCCAACGGAGTTCCTGCACCCAAGTGGAGCCGGAAGGACCAACCGAGTGTTCTAAAAATTCAATGGCCTTATTCCTCCTCTTGTACCCTCTTGATGATGGTCTACAAGCATCGATTCATCAGCACAATCATCAAGGGGGAGTGTTGGAGTGAGCGATAACTGTGCTGATTTACTGCTTGAGCATGGCATAGACGGCACTCCAGTCGGAGGCTCTGAGAGGATTTTACAGATTTTTCCGTGAATCTACCGGGTGCCGCTCGGCTGAGAATCTTGATGGAGAAGTTCCACATTTTCTCTGGAGAGCAGCCTTAAAGGGTGTGAAAGGCACTTTATGGACAAGCATGCACATGATG
This sequence comes from Penium margaritaceum, assembly GCA_023375785.1. Classification (NCBI taxonomy): domain Eukaryota; kingdom Viridiplantae; phylum Streptophyta; class Zygnematophyceae; order Desmidiales; family Peniaceae; genus Penium; species Penium margaritaceum. The sequence continues at coordinate 51,936 of SZWC01010294.1, forward strand.
AGAGCGCATGCTTCTAGCAACACAGACCTGCATAGTGCAACATAGGCACTCAGGTCAAGAGGGGCTTCTGATGACTGGACATGCAACATGTAGCCTGAACAAAAAGCCAGTACAGCATCATCTCAACCGTGCATGAAGCCTAGACCCTTGGATCTTCATGGGTCAATCTGGTGCAAGCTTCAGGTGGATCCTGATCGATGGACGTGATGTTGCAGCATGGTAACATCAACGATCCTGAGAGGAAGGCCTGATGAGCAAGGAACCTTCAGGTGAAGTTTCACCTGAAGACCTGATGTAGCTTCCTCAAGGAGGAAGCTTCCCCGTAGAGCAGCACAGGTGCCAGTAAGAGCCCAGAACTGAAGGAAGCTTCTACTGGATGGAAGCTTATCCAGAGTAAGGCAGAGGTGACAGCAAACCTAAACAACTTGGAGGAAGCTTCTCGTTCAGGTGGTCAACTTGCCAGGACCTCAAGTATAAAAGGTGAAGGTTCTACCACTTTCCAGTATCCCAGCATCTCGAGATCCATCACCTCTAGTATCTCCATTACAATCTCCAAGACCATGTGCAAGGCTCCATGCCTTAGCACCGGAGAACCTTCAACCAAGATGTTGCTGGAGTTGATCCCAAGACCCCTGTAAGCCTGGCACATGCGTGCCATCCTGGGTGGAGGTCGATGCTGGTGATCCGTCTAGGATCCCTGTAAGCCGGGCAAGCTCTGCCAGCCTGGGAGGAGGTCAATCCCTCCAAGACTCCTGTAAACCTGGCAAGGCCTGCCAACCTGGGAGGAGGACGCCCTGATATCCTGAAGGCCGTTCACTATTGTGATGGTGGTTGTGTCGAGACCCTTGCTTTGATGGCCTTGGCGGCCTAGCAAGGCGTTGCACCCCACTTAAGGGCCAGGAGTTATGTCAGAGCGCAGAGCTGAGCTGTTTGTAAAGCTGTTGTTTCTTGTGAAATACTTGTACTTTTAACAAGATTCAACTCCACAATTCTTACTTCTGCTAGTTTTTCAACAAAGTGTACAAGGCATGCTTGCTGGACATAAAGGATCCTACGGCAGCAGGGGACCCCCTCGCTGCATCAGAGCATGCGGTGGCTTTGCCGCTGCATGCTCACAAAAATCATCACTTCTGGGGTTGAGGTGGCTGTTTGGGTGGTGCCGGCGGTGGTGGTACAGCAGGGGGTGGGCTGGGTGTGGGAGGACCTTGTGTAGCTAGTGGTGATGGTGTTGGTGGGGGTGGGCCTAGGGCTGTCGATACAAGAGCGGGTGGGTTCAACCCTCTTGTGTAGGTGGTGTTGGAAGAGGGTATCGGTGAAGGTCTTGGGCGTGGGCGATCTGGCTTGAGTGCAGGTGGGAGCCTTCCTCATGCGGCACTTACGCTGGCCACATACCTTAAGCGCATGCATGGCTCTGAAACTACTCGCTGGATGGAAATGGCCTGTGAAATCGTCATGAATAAGCTGAATGTGCCTTCCGAGAAGAATGCACAAAACATGCAGCAAAGCAGCAAGGAGCCACGTAGGGATGAGTGGTTTTTCCTTGCTGACGCCGCCACCCAAGATAAGTGGGCGCGTTAATGGTTAGTATTGTCACATTGTAGATTTTCTCATTTCACGTTGATCATGGGTGGGAAAGTATTACTCATTGTTCTAACAGCGGTTCTCTGGTCTTGTTTGTGCAGGCCCACTGTGAAGCATAGACGTTCATCTACATGGTCATGGATTGGTGTTCCCCTTCATCACCGTTTTCATGCTTTGTTATGTGCGGATGCACATCTGTGACTGGACAAATGTACCTGTTGTAAAGCAGCTAAACTGAGTGTTGAGGCTTGTGGGGCCTATAATAAGGGTTAATTTGCTAAGAGAAGGTCTCATAACACCTCTGTGCTTGAGTGATGCATGATATTGATTCGATAAGAAGTTGATGTATCTCTTCCTTTGTTCTCTGCCTTCTTTCACATGTGTTGCTTTACGTTTTAAAACGTAAAACTCATACCTTATGAATGTTACGTTATGACTTCTATGTGCAACCACAATTGTAGCAGAATATATACAATGTAGAATAACAAAAGACCCACCATGGGGAATGAGTGTTGTACTTTGAAAGATGGATAATGACAACTTCACTATAGCTGGTCAGCCCTTCTGGTCACATAGTCAAGGTACATCTCATGTGCAAGACGATAAAAAAATGCCCTAGTATCAATAGGTGCATTAGCATCATCCACTTCCTCATCTGTTGTAGGAAGCCAAGCTCTAGCAACCTTAATGTTTAATCAGAACTCATCCATGTACCCCCTTCCTCAGCACCCACCATAATAAACATGTTGTATAGAACACAACACGCGATAACTATGTGTGCCAGTGCAACTAGAGAGTAGCCCTCCATGTTGGCGAGTGTCTTGAACTTATGCTTGAGCTGTGTAATCACGTGCTTCTGCTGTCATGCACAACGATGAATGGGGCATGTTGAATGATTCAGAGGGTGTCTTAAGAATGTTCTCTTTGCCATTCATGGGGTCCTCTCTTAGATGGTAGCGCACACCATGGTCTGATGTTAAAATCTCCATCGACAGCGGGTATCCAACATCAACAAGCAAATACTTTCCTTCTGACAATCCGAATTTTACAAGAAAATCATGTCAATAGACTCGTGCATTATGCGCTCCCCCCTCCCAACCTTCGTGCACCCACACAACCGTCTCATCAACGATGAGACGATTCACCTCCCCACAACAATGATGTTCTACGTCTTCTGGCCTTTACGATTCCAGTACCTTTATTGCTGATCCAAAGGTACCCACTTGGGAATGTGGGTTCCATCCACAACTCCAATGCTATCCTTCAAGCATGGCATAAACCGGGTGTTGTGCGTAATTTTTGACAGCACGCCATTTCCACTAGAGAGTGTGATGACAGTTGGTGCAATCTCCAGAACACGCTTCATCACTCGAACGAAATGGTAACCGATTGTTTCCTTCAAGTGTTGAAATGTCTCGTTTACGCACCTTTGTCTCTTTCCTCCCAACATCTGAGAAAGGTACATCACCACGGATTCCTCGGTGGAAATATGGATCGCCGGCTGCAACCCAGCTACCTCCAACACTCGGACAATCTTGTCAAAACGCCATGGATCAAGACCAAGTATGTCGTACAACTACATGGCATTGGCCTTGCGAGAAATTAGCTCCGCCATCAACTCTCTTCCTAATAGGAGGGGAGGGTGGAGTAAATGCAAATGAAAAATCCGATGGCAAGGAGCTACTCCTGTACTTCTTGTGGTATGTTGTCCATAGTAAATGGGATTTGTCCTGTTTAGGCACTTGGCATTTTTTGGCCAACTTCTTGGTAAGCCCACACAGTCGTACACTTCACTAGTGTGGACAAACATGCAGGATGCGAGAGAGAAATGTGAAAGTGAGAGATACCTCGCTATAGTCGCGACGGTCCGTTCATTTTTTTTCCGCTAAAACAGCATGAAACTGTTGCACGCTCGCAACTCAACCAACTGAAGTGGAAAAGATTCTTAGCAGTCACCACTTTGGTCAGTTTCAGTCGTTGAGTTGAACGAACCACCAAAACTGACTACAACCAGCCTCACCGAAAATGAATAGACCAACATGAATGCGCGATCTCCAAGTTTCATTGGTCCACAACTTTGGACCTGCTTCTGCAGCATGCCATGGTAGCCGCATTCCCACAATTTGGTTGCAAAACGGTCTTCCGCAGACTTCTGGGGGAAGACCACACAAGTGTAGCATAGTGGAGTTTTACAGAAACATGTGGGTGGAGAGGAGCCATAGCCTGCCACAACGTTTAGGGCAACATTTCCACAGTTCCAATGATCAAATGTTTGTAAGAAAGGTCAAAGGGATTCTGCCATGTGAACAAAGGCAGCTCAGTTTGAGTCCGGTCATAACTGCTCACAAGTGCGGTAGTTTGGCTCGATTACATGTGCATTTCCTGTAAATGAGGTTACACCATCTTGGCCAGAGTGCACAAAAAATTCTACAACAAAATCTACTATATATACAGTTTGCCAATATTTTTTGTGATGTTCCAAGTGGAACGTGGTTGGTTCATAGGGATGAGGTGCAGGACAGAAGACATTGCAAGGAATTGAGAAAATTGGATAATCTGTATCTAGCAATCACAATACTTCAATAACGGAAGATGCATACATCCACTTTTCTGAACTATATAGCCCATCCACCCATCTTCGAGCAAAAAATACCCTGGTATCCATCAGCCGCCGCTACCGCCACACCACTAATAAAGAAAAAAGGCAAAAAGTCATGACGAGGCCGCATGCCATGCATAGGTGACGTATGACATGCGGAGCCCCCCGCTAGTATCACAAACCCCTTTGTTAAAGGGTTTGTGATACTAGCGGGGGGTAGGTTTGTCCAGAGTTTTAGGGGAGTTTGAGACTCCCCATGCTTTGAAAGGGAATCTGCTAGGCCATGCTACCACGGGACCCAACAGGAGCCCGCACACAACTAAAACCCTAAAACCCCAAATGTAATTCGGGGTAGGGTTTTATTGAGGTTTGGACGTTGAACGAATGGATTTGCGTGTACAAAACAATTACAAACACAAAAGAAGGGTGTTTTTCTCGACCATGAGGGGGTGATGACCCCTGTGTTTTTTTTACACGCAAACCCAAGAGTTTAATCTAGGATTTTGTATGTTTGGCTCGGACGGAGCCCGCGCCAAAGGGGTCTTCACTCCCTTGCGATTCTCTCGTGGGAGCGATGTCCCCGTGCAGTTTTTTTTCTTGTTCGGCCGTCGACGCATGAAGTGAGTGAGCATGATTTCGGACTGGGCTCTTCAGGCTTTTTTTTGCTGGTGCAAGGCGGATGAGAGTCACACTTTGCATTTTATGGGTATCCGGGCTATTTGGCCCATACTTCAATGACTAGTGTGGAACATGTCAAGTTTATATACATAATGACAAGAAGAGCAATGAGAAATCTATAAGGACTTGGACGCTGAAGTCATTGCGCCGGAAGTGGTTGCTTTGAGAAGCATCACCGATAACTCAAGTGGTTTTTATAACATCAAGGTGAATTTTTATAGAAGCCTTGCATCGTCAAGAAGTCGATTAAACACTATCAAAACATCGATATGATTCAATCATTTTTTTAATCCTTTTGGTAAATTGTCAAAAGCGTCAAAACCTTTGGAAGCATAACATTAGAGGTGGAGGCAATGTGGCAAAAATGCCCTTGGACGGACGGCGTAAAAATCCTTAAGCTGACACGTGGTGGGCTATGAATGTAAGGAAAAAAATGGCCACTCACAAATCAAAGGACTTGTGTATGGCTTGGCCATGATTTTCCCTCCTCCCTTTTAGTCCCGAAGTCCCGACGCGCTAGCAAATATAGGCCAATGATGATAGTAGTGGCCGTTGAGCAGATGATCGTAGTCTTGGAGGTTGTCGTAGGATTCTCAATTGAACTGTGCAGCGTTATAGCTGCACCATTTAATGAGATACTCAGTTGTGTTCCCACAGTGTCAATGCCTATGATATCTTCAATCACGTCCTCTATATCCCCGTTCACTTGGATAAGAGCAATGTCTTGTCCAGGGAAGTTCTTGCTGGGTTTCCAATAGTGCTTGAGCTTGCTAACGTGGAAGACTAGATGAATCAGCATGCTGTCTGGTAGTTCTGGTAGGTGAAGTCAAGCGCCAACTGGATTTTGCATTTGCTCAGTCTCAAGTGGGTCAAGTCTTGTCCAAGAATTTGATGTTCGTTGAGCTAAGTAGGACGAGATCGCCAGCACTAAACACGTCATTGCATGAATCTTAGTCCACTCCTAGTTCCATATTTCCTTGTGCCTTTATGAGAGTTTGGCATATTTCTTCCCAAATCCTAGAGAATTCTCATCGGTGGATGTCAGCCACTGGAATATTGCTCAGACTCTGTCGGTGTGGCGGAAGGTTTTCTGTGGAAAACTTGAAATGGAGTTTTACCCATTGTGTAGGAAGTTGCAAAGTTATATGCGAGTTTGTCGGTTTGTAGTTTTGCTGCCCCATCAGTTCCGTGTGGCTCGAATAAATTACGGAGAAGTTGTTCGAGTGTCTCATTAGTCTGCTTGATTTGCTTGTCAGTTTGAGGATGGAACACCATTGATAGATTGATTCCACCGTCGTAACGTGTCATCAACTTGCGCTAAAAAGAGCTAGTTAAGTGACTATCTCTATCGTTGATGATGGTCCGTGGAAATCTATGTAGCCGTACGATCTCATTTAGAAACTGACATGTGCTTCCGTCTATTGTGATGGTGGTCATCATCATCCCCCTCTTCCATGGTCGCTTGTGTTTCTGTTCCAAAATCATCAATCCCTCGCGTGCTTTTCCTTCCACCTTCACACCACATCCAAGCTTCTTCCATATCATGCCACCCTCGACATAACCACAGTGTCACCTCCATCACCCCTCATCCTATTTTGAATACTGTCCTAAATCCAGATACTTTTTCTGTGCCAGTTCGTAAGCTATACACTCATGGGATTGAGCTCCAAGCTCGGCCCTGACACAATGTGCTGGCCTAAGGGTGTATGTGTACCCTTCAGGAAACCAAGCTGACCTTGTTCATGTTTCCAACTGTTTTAGTGGGACTCGGGTGAAAGAGGCTCATTCCTCTTCATATGGAAAAAGAACTTGGCTATGGGAGTCACATATTGACACAAATCACTTAGTTGATTGACTTGATGTCAACGTTGATGATTGATGTTGTTCATTGAATGTTTTGTTTTTTTAAGATTGCCATGACTGTGTGGCCCTTTATAGCCACAGGAGTAGCCTTTACCATGCATACAAGCAACTGTAAAAGGCTAAGATTCCTGAAAGCTTCCATGCCTTCTAGATTGGCATGTTATGTGGAAGGCTGTCCACTTGGATCCTTGTGCCTCTCTATTGGTGGCGACTTCCAGCTCAAGGATCCTGACCTGGAGAATGAGCTTGCTTCTCTGGAGTTGCTGCTTTCTTCTGGATGACCATCATTTAGAAGGCTTCTCCCCTTCTAGGAACCATCATGTTCCTTTCGGGAGCAATAATCCCATCTGGAAGGATCATCTCCTTCCATGAATCTCGCACCGGCTTCTAAAAGCAAGAATAATTCATCTAGAAGACTCCAAATCTCCAGTGAACCTTCTAGACCATGTGGTTGCTTCCACCCCAAGGAACCATAGTATTCACAGAGGTTGGACCTAAACCCACACCCTTGCCAGCCACGGTGGATTCCTTGAACCACTGAGCCACTCTCCCCTGACTTTTGGAGGTCCACTCATGCATCATTGTTGATATGGCAAGGGACACTGTTCCTACATTCTCCCCCTTGAAACTTTTCTGTGGCTCACTACGCACCATTTCTCCTAAAACCTGGAGATGACTTTTGGTGCTTGTTGCTTGTTCTAAGCTCCCTCACCACACTCCTCATGCACTTGCCTCCCCCTAATTTGGGGAATATGGAGAAGCAAGAATTAAAAGTCCTTTTTCCACGCTGTCTATCTGGCATGCATCATCTGCCCTTTTTCTTGCAGAGCTGGGAGATTCCAACACACCTCTCTCATCCTTGAGACAGGTATGCCCCTTGAGTGTTCGCCCTATTTCTTCAGGACTTGGAGCTGAAGATGCCTTGAATGGGCTCTGTGGCCTAGTCCTTTGCTCCACTACCGCCGCCCTCTCATAGGACTTGGCAGCACCCTCTTGGTCTGCCTTTTAGCCGTGGTCCACCGTTGATGACACTTGGAGTCCTATTTTTTTCGGATGGAGAGCTCAGCTACTCCGTGCTGCTCTTCCCCAATTGCACGACCTTCCAGGCCACCTCCATCCATTTTTGTTGGGTGTACCCACTGCCTATTCTTCCGCCGCATGGTGCTCTTGGTCTCAGTCCGCTCCTGCACCGATCTGCTTTGGCTCAGTTTGAGGACCAGCCCTCATTGCATTCTCAAACTGTTGCGTGGTCTCTGTGCCACTGAAGCCTCCTCTTGAGACTTTGTGGTGCATTTCGTGCCCGCCTTGTGGCCCCGGTCAACCACCTCTACAGCCCGGAGCACGTTATTCTCAGGTTAAGAGCGCAACCCAATGCCGCCACTCTCCCTCTCCTCAGCCCCTGAGGCAAATCTCCACGCACGTGACTAAACGACACCCCATGTCAGCACTTGAGTGGCCACAGTTTGGCCCTCACATCACTGCCGCATCTGCTCCCCTTCAACCAAGATTTGGAGCCCTTTGGATTCTCCTTGAGGATGCACTTCCTTGCCGTCCTCCTCTTGCTACATGGTCCTCCAAGCTGCCACCACCGCTTACAAATGGAACTTAGCACCACCTTTTTGGCCCGTCTTGTGGCGCTGGTTCACCGCTACTGCAGCTTTGGGCCTAGTTTGCCCGCTAGAAGAGCAAGGCCGTAAGCCTTCAATGCTATCCCCTGGCTGGTCTGCAACTTGGTCCACCTCCTTCGCCTCCTTCTGAGGCCTGCCACCTAGCACTCGGAATCCTATTGCATGGTGTGCCTTGTAGTCCAGTTCTACAGACCTAGTCCGGACGGTACCCTCCATACCGCCCACTACGTCCTCACGTCCCTCCATCTTGGGCGCAGCTGCAACCGCTTCCTTTCTCCGACGGCTGCCTATGTCAGAATCACGGCTGCACCTCATGAGGAAATCCGTGCATATCCGGTACACACCTTGTTTATATGCACCACGTGCCAAGACACATCCACTACCCTCCTCTCTTAGGAGGCAGCCCTGAAGGTCACTTTGAATCCCTGCTCAATGATGTGACTCACGGAAAGCACCTCCATCACCAGGTCAGGGGCTTTGAGCCTCCTTATGTTAGCGCTCTTCTTCCTGGCCAACTCGTCCACCCGCTTTGTGCCTCTTTGGAGCACATCACCTCCTTTGTGATGAATGACAGTAGCCCCCGTTTGTTGCTCCGCATTCGACTCCTTCTTGGAGGCTGTGGAAGTTGCATGCCCACAGAATGCCACGTGGTCCCCGACCACATCAGCTTTCGCAACACGAAGCTGATCACTGCTGCACAGCTTGTCGATGACTGCTTCGGCCTGCTTTCCTCTTCTGATGCACTTGTCGGAGTCCACGGCCTCTGGTGTGCATGTCTCCTTCTAGTGTCCTGTCTGGCCACAATTGTACCAGGCCCCTTTTTTGGGCCTGTTGGAGCTAACGTGCTCCAAACACGCCAGCCGCCCACCCACCTCAGGTTTGGCCATCGTCGCTCCCTTCATGGAGCATACGGATTTGGTTGCAACCCTGGTCCGCTGCCGTTCCACTACCTCTTGTGGCCAGATTCATACCTCCCTTTGTACAACACCTTCTCCCATGCCTCTCCTTGCAACAATGATGACAATCCCCCTTCTTGGAGCAGCATGGACTCGTCCTTGCCCCCTGTTGTCTCCTGCTTCTTAGCAAGAATGAACGACGAGGTTGATTTTTGTAGACGACATCCCTTGCTCTGCCCTAGCGGGTTTTTTCCAATTTTACACTGCTTCTGCCAGCTAACACTGTGTCTCCTTACTTTCCCTCTTGCCAAGTCCTCCTCTTATGAATGACTTCAACGACCACATGCAAATGGAAGACAAAGCGCCATCTTGGCTCTTGTGAGCAAATTCCATTGCCTCAACCACCTATATGGGCCTGTGCGGGAAGTACTCCTTTACGGCATGGAGGATGAAAAACCACTTAATTGGGAGGAGAAAGTGTTTTCGTATGAGCTTGTGACAAAACAGAGCCTCTCCCCAGCCTCCAACACTTGGATGCATCCTTGGAGGTGCATGACGTCCTTTCCATGCCAACTGAAGAAGAACCACCACCTTTCTGTCATGGTCATTCAAGGCCTCTCTCTTGTGAGTCATGGCCGTCCATGGAGGAACTGTTTCATCCCATTTGACCAGACCAAGAAGGTTGTTCCTGCAAAGGTGAAATTTGGGCTGTCACTGCCATGGAAGGAAGCCAATCTCATCATCCCGTAGGATGGCAGAGCTGCTCTCTTGCCTGTTTGCTGCCATGAATTGTTGAGCCATTCAAAGCTCGATCTTGCATGGAAAAATCCAAGAAATCCAAATCTAAAGTCAGATCAGGTGTTTGACCACTCCCCAGTGGTCTAACCAGGGATTACGATCAACGGCACTCATGGCAAGGGGCACACAATGTCAACAATCTCCCCCTTGCACCGCAGCGTTGATGCCCTGTCCTTGGAACATGTAGCATTTCAAACCTCACAGTGCAGACCGAGCTCCATGTAGCTTGCGTCGTGCCTGTCCTTGGGCTGTGCCTTGGTCATGGCATCGGTGAGCATGCGCTTAGTGCCACAATGCACAATAGCCGCAACTCCCTTCGCCACCAAGTCCCGCGCGTAGTGATGATGGATCACGATATGAATGGTCCTCATGTGCAGCACTTGTTTCTGGGTGAGACTGATGGCACTCATGTTTTCGACGTTGATTACCGTCGCCTTCCTTTGCGGTACGCCGATCTCCTTTAGCAGCCGCCTTAGCCACACCACCTCCTTTGCGGCTTCCATGAGCGCGATGTACTCCGCTTTGGTGCTGGACAGTGCAACACAGTCCTGCTTCCTGCTTGCCCATGAAACTGCTGCACCACCAAGCAGAAACACGTACCCCAATGTTGATTTTCTGTCATCAACATCACCAGCCCAGTCGGCATCGGAGTAGCCGACCAATTCGAGGGATCCGTCACGTGCTCCCCCTCCAAAGACAAGCCGCGACTGTTTTGTCGCCTTGAGATAGCGCAGGATCCGCTTCACCGCTTGCCAATGCAGCGGCCTGGGGTCAGCGATATAGCAACTCAATTGGCCCTCCGCGAAGGCCAGGTTGGGTCGCGTCGCCACCATGGCGTACATGATGCTCCCCACTGCGAACTGGTATGGCACACCTGCCATCTCCTCCTCCTCCTCGTGCGTGCTCGGGCCCATGCTCGAGCTCAGCTCATATGTGGTGGTCATGGGTGTGCCGATGGGGTTGCACTCCTCCATGTTGTAGTGGCGGAGTACCTCTTGCATGTACTTTGCCTGCCCCATCTTGAGCGTGCGTGCCTTGCGGTCCCTCTTGATGGCGACGCCGAGGTAGTACTCGAGCTCGCCCATGTCGGTCATTTTGAACCGACCACCCAGCTGCCGCTTCAGGTTCACCAATTCCTCCATGTCCGAGGATGAGATCATCCACGTAAAGTACCACGATCTGGTGTAACCCCGGCTGCTTCCGCACGTACACGCTGTGATCCACCTCGCAACGCTTGAAGCCAAGCTCGACCATGAAGCCGTCCATTTTCAGGTACCACATGAGTGGCGCTTGCTTCAGCCCGTAGAGCGCCTTGCGAAGCTGGCACACCTTCCCCGGCGGCGCGTCCACCCCCTCTGGCACCTCCATGTAGACCTCCTTGTCCAGGTCGGCATTGAGGAATGTGGTTTTCACATCCATTTAATCGACTTCGTAGTCGCGTGCCGCCGCCACCGAGAGGATGGAGCGGATGGAGGCGAACTTCGCCACCGGTGCGAAGGTTTCATCGTAGTGTTCACCCTTTTGCTGCGCATACCCCTTCGCGACCAGCCGCGCCTTGTACCACTCCACCTTCCCCTCCTTGGTGAGCTTCTTCTTGAAGATCCACTTGGAGCCGATGATTTTCGCGCCCTCCGGCCTGTCAATCAGCTGCCAAGTATCGTTTTTTTCATGGGAGGCGAGCTCAGATTTCATAGCTCCCTCCCACTCAGCCCCATCCTTCCGGTGCAATGCCTCCTTGTCGGTCTCGGGCTCCTCTTGCGCAAAGAACGCTCGAGCGAGCCCAGTCCAGATGCCCTCTGCGGCATCGTGCCTCTTTGCTGTCCTCCTTGCGCGTCCGCTTCTCCGTGGTTGCTGCTGTTGAGGCTGCTGCTGCTGCTGCTGCTGCCCCCTCGTGGTGCCACTCACACCGCTGGCCTGCTCCCCCTCTCTCGGGGACCGTGGGGATGCGGACTCACTCCCCACCTCTTCGTTCAGCTCCACTACTGCCGGCGCTTTGGACTCATTGTCCGACTCGGCTGAATGTAAATCAGCCGCTACCACATCGCCCGGATGGTTCTCGCCGGCTGGAGCCAATGGGACATCACCCTCTTTTGCGTCCTCTGGCGTCTCCCCCTCGAGGAGTGGCAGCCACTCCCCCCGCTTGGAGAGACCCGCGTCCTTTTCCATCCAACGGCTGTCTTCGTCAAATGTGACATCGTAACTCTTCACGATCTGCTGCCTCCGTCGGTCGAAGAGCCGGTACGCCTTGCTCCCGCTCTCGTACACGACAAAGATGCACCGGTGAGTCCATGGGTCCAGTTTCCCCGCCCCTCCCGTGCCTGCACAACAGCATGTGCAACACATCCAAACGTGCGGAGGTGTGCCACAGTTGGCTTCCTCCCGCTCCACACTTCTTGTGGCATCTTCCACACCTTAGACTCCGCGTCTTTTAATGGCTTCATCGGCATCAGGTTCATGATGTACGCCGCTGTCCGTGCCGCCTCGCCCAGTACCGCTGCGCAAGGCCAGCATCGCTCAACATGGACCGGACCATGTTGAGGATGGTGCGGTTCGCCCTCTCGACGATGCCGTTCTGCTGCGGAGAGTGTGGCGTAGTTTTCTGCCACGCGATCCCGTTGCTCTTCATCCATGCCGAAAAGCCCTCGTACTCGCCGCCGTTGTGGCTCCGGAACACCTTCACCTTCAACTCCGTTTGCCTCTCCACAGCCGCCACGAACTCCTGCATACACGACAAGACATCACTCTTCCTCTTGATGATATAGAGGTAGAGCTTGCAGCTGTGGTCGTCAATGAAGGTCACCAAGTAGTGAGCGCCCCCAATGGAGCTCTTGAATGGTCCACAACCGTCAGTGTGGACCACCTCCAACTTCGCCGATGCACGCGTCCCTTTGCCATCGAATGGCTGCCGTGTTGCCTTGCCGACCACTCACGGTTCGCACACGGCATTCTTGGCTGCGTCGAGGCTCTTGACTTCAAGACCCCGCACCACTTCCTTCTTTGCCGTGTCCCTCACAATTGAGGGAGCGATGTGGCATAAGGCGACGGTGCCATAGGTCCAGGTCTCCATCGTCCTTCTTTGCGAGGTGGGCAACGTCGGACCCTGCCCGACTGCCGAGGATCTTTGCACGTAGCAAGTACAAGTCATCCTCTTGCTTTCCACGTGCAATCATCTCGTCATCCCCCTCCTTCCGGATGATGGCCTTCTTCTTGTTGAAGAGCACCTCGAGCCCCTTGTCGGTAAGGCGGTTCACGGACAGCAGATTTTCCCCAAAGTTGGGCATGTGGAGCACGTCGTGAATTGTGCTTGTGACAGCCTCCCCGTCCACATCCACCTCGATGCGAACGTTGCCTTCTCCGGCAGCCAACTCTGTTTTGCCGTTGGCCACCGTCATGCGCCATTCCGAGGCGCCATAGGTGATGAATGCCGCCCACTTGCATTGCGTGTGGCGGCCTGATCTGGATTCAATCACGAAGACTCCCGAATCTGTCAAGTCGGTGTACTCCTTCGCCATCATTGCGCGGTCATCCTTCTTTCCAGCTTTCCCTGGCTGGTCCAACTTCCTGTTGGGGCTGTTGTGTGCGTAGTGGCCTTCTTTGCCACACACATAGCACTCCCCCTTCTTGTCACCTTTCTTGGTGCCCTGCTTGGCACCCTTCCCCTTCTTGCATCCCCCTCCACCTTGAGGGCGGATGTCATAGGCAGAACTTGATGTTGTCCCACTCTCTCTCCCACCACGCCGCATCCATTCATTGCGGACGTACTCAGCCACCTTTGGGTACTTCAGCTCATCGACGGACGAGCCGCCTACGACGGTGATCATGGGACTCCAACTGTCCAGCAAGGCCAAGAGGAGGATCATGGGTTGCAGTTGAGGGTCGACCTTCCACCCATTGGCTACGCACTCGACAGTCAAGGACTCAATCTGCTACAGGATCTCCATGATGTCGTCGCCTTCGTTGGCTCGGTTGGTGACGAGCCTCTTGAAGACGAAGAGCTGGTTAGTAAGGTTGGTAGACTGGTAGATGGTGTAGAGCTTCTTCCAGGCCTCCGTGGCCTCCGTGCATCCTTGAATGAGGGAGCGCTGCGTCGGAGCAAGCGCATACACCAACAAAGCAAGCGCCTTCTTGTTGCAGTTCTTGTACGCTTCTACTTACTCCGGCGTCGCGGTATCCGTAGGGGCCGTTTCTTTACCGTCGACTAGCTCAAGTAGGCCCTTGTCATCGAGGAAGTCCTCAAACTCCCACCTCCACAAGTGGAAGCCAAGTCCGTTGAACTTCGAGACGCCGATGCTCTATTGCTCGGTCGGTACCATGGCGCGCGGCGGTAGCGTGAACGTTGTAGAGCTAGGGTCCTTCTAGGCACGTGGGCCCATAACCCTTTGTTGGCTCTAGTGGGAGCGAACAAGTTACAAGCTACATGAATTGATGTTGGAGATTTCTTAAAAATGTTTGCATGTAGGAGTACACTTTTTGATACACCAATTGTCGAGTGTATGAATTAAGGGTGATTAACCATGACTCGTGTGGAGGCACCCTCAAGGATGCCTAGCTCTTTCTGATGCATGCTACCAGTGTTTGTGGCAGCCAGGGGACACCTTTGGTGAAGAGTGTGGTGCACAAGGATCACGGATGTGAGTGGGCAGAACACGTCGCATTCAGGAGAACTGAATAGAAACAAGTTTTGTTACTTAGCATAGTGAGATTAAATCAGATCCTCATAGCTGTGATTAAAGATTTCCAGCACATCCAAGAACGCCCAAATCGGAGCAGTAGAGCCCCTGCTACGGCCGTCGAAGTAACCCTTGGTGGAGCCGCCCACCTTGCCTTGCACACTAGGCAACGGGAGGCGCTTCGACGATGACCAGTCGAAGCGCCTTGCCTTGCCCAGAAGCCAAGGAGAAGGTCACCCTGGTCAAAGAAATCCCTCTAGTCACTTTATTCATGGCCCGGGTGCATTTGGAGCTCGGTGGAGACGAACTCGGATCACTGACGGTGGATTATCCTGCCACCCATGGCGTGTACCAGATTCCACCCGCCAAACACCCGAACTTCGGGCTAGGCTAAATTTCTGAGTACTCACTCAAATCGAGCCATTCAAAGCTCGCTCTTGCATGGAAAATCCAAGGAATCCAAATCTAAAGTCCGATCAGGTGTTCGACCACTCCCCAGTGGTCGAACCAGGGATTACGATCAATGGCACTCATGGCAAGGGGCACATCATGTCAACACACTCATGGACCTCCAAAATGTCGCCATGGCAAGGTGCACTGTTCCAACACAATGAAGCTTCTTCCATTGACCCTGGGCTTTGTTCCTCGAGCGTCATTGCCATGGGCCATGACGGGCTTGGCATCAGAGTTATGCATCCTATTACTACTCTTGGATACTCCCTGATTTCTGAGGTGTTCTATAATACCATATACACCTCTGTGTCAGGCCATGTTTCTCCCAGCTTTTATGCTAGTGGTTTCACCCCATTACCTCTGAAGCCCACCATTATTCATGATGTTATTGATGTAATGTTTGCCTCCCTCTAGGGGATGGCCATGCAGGAAAATATCACTACAATTTGAAAGTACGGTGTGTAAAAGCTATTGGATCTCCCTCCTTGACGGGAGGAAATCTCTGTATGCTCATTTCATCGACACAAGCTAAAATCAAAATGGCTCTGCTTATCCTTTCCAAGCGAAATTGACTGCAAGGAATTCTTTTAGATCCATGGCATCCATTTTCATGAGACCTTAATGCATGTTGGGTGTTACATATCTGTTTGTGCACTCTTCATCTTGGTGGCACACATGCACTAAAAGAACAAGAAAATGGAGTAAAGAGCACCTTTTTACATGGAACAATGGATGAGGAAATGTACGTGGTGTACCTTCGTAGCTTCATAGATGGCACAGACAAGATCTACCAATTTGACAAGGCCTTCTATAGACTCAAATGATCCCCTGCTGCTAGAACATGGAGATTATTGCAAATATGGAAAGAGTGGGGTACAATCGTGAAGGTGGGGTGGCTGTGGGATCCACTTTGCTTGTGACGCGTGAGCGGGAATCGTCTCACTGCAAGAGCCTAGTCCCCTCCAATCAGCAACTTTCGCTTTCTACCCATGTTTCTATCTATGGAAGCACAACATTAATTTCAGGCTTGTGTGGTCTGATGTGCTGGAATGTACTTTGTGGTTCAATTCTTCCTTTTCGGGAGAATCTGAAAACAAGCGTGAGCCTACTGGTCGCCACACGCAATGTGACTAAGAATTTTGGGATTATCAGTCATGCAGAGGGAAACGATAAAATTTTTGCTGGTTTTTCAAGAAGGACAGAATCGGAGAGTTAAATTACTGGTCACAAGTGTTCCAAAGCACCAAACCGTGCATGATTTGGCCAGGCATAGCCCAAGTAATGCTTGTCGAAGTGCAGGGTCACCCACCACATAAGCACCTCACGCCTCTTGTGGTGGCGCCTTTCTTCACGTGAAAAAAGCCTTTTTAGAGGTGCGGATCCAATTGCATGTGATGGAGGGATCCCCTGCACTATTGAAATGTACCTGGGTCAAATTTATGTTGAGTTTGATGATGGGGTTTGACAGGGTTTGAAACCTGTTTGCAGGTCTACAGACAGACTTTTGACGGTCAGTAACAAGTTGTACTATTGAGTCGCGGACTCCGAGCCAAAATGTTGGCCAAGTCTCTTAGTATTATCATGTACTGGTGGATTTGGTGGATCTTATCCACCGGATGATTCCACAGTCATCCATCGGATAAATCCACCAGACGTGCTTTGTTACTCACATCCAGTGGATTTATCCACTGGATGTTGTTTTGCAACTAACTCCCCGAGCACCCTTACACATACTAACTTTGAGAGCTCTTAACTTCCTTGGTACTCGACTGATTTTGGTGATTCCAGTTGCACTGGACTCATCAACTCTTCAAATTCATGGGAAATAATCTCTTCTGAATTTGGTGCATTCCTTGAGCTTCTATATCAAAGTGCAAGGATTTTTATCTCACCGGCGACTTGTCAGTGCCTCCCGGCTCTGCACTCTCGCATGCGGAGGGGCAACTTACTGTTCATAATATGTATACATAATTTTCCCTCTAGTGTGGACCTTGGTGTGCAGGGCATGCTGACACAGAGTGGAGGCCATGCACGCTGAGGACTCAAACCGAACCGGACTGACTTCTGTGGTTTATCTGGCGTCCATCATGCGCTTGCCTCTGCCTAGCAGCATCGTCCCAGCTTCATAATCCTAGAGTCGTTTCCAGATTTTTCTACTGGAAGATGTATGTTTTTCCTTTTATTTACAATTGGTCAGAACTCCACAAGAAATTAGAAACCGAGATTAGTCCTTGTTTAGTTTGTGAACTGATCTTTGTTTTGATTAGCAAGGCATGGTGTGGACTAGCCCGCCATTTTGCATGCCACGAGGGCTCTTTGCCTTTGCTCGAGTTTCAGGCGCCGACAAGCCTTGCTCGCCAGCTGCTGCGTGGGTTGCAATTAGCGAGGCTCACCCAATCGAGCTGCTACATGTAGCAGCTTGAAACTTCGGGTTCTTTCTAGTCGCTAATCCACAGCACCATGCAAACCCGCTTGTAACTTACTGAAACAAGATTCATTTCAAGCAAGAATGGTTGTGTTGTATACGTAGGAACTTCCACACTTATAACATTCTCCATGGTGCACCTTCCATGCCCCCTGCGTCCTCCAGCCCTTTGTAGCTGGTCATCCCGAGGCTGGCCATGCTGATCGCATACCAGTCCGCAGGTTGCATTTTGGTCAAGCAATCTACAAGCAGGTTGGCGTTTTTCTGAGCTGGAGGATTGCACAATTAGGCCCGGCACCGAGCCTGTCAGCTAACTACACATCATAATCATATGTTTCAGACCAAGGTAGATAAGTCTTGCGAACTACAGTTAGCGAGAAACTCTCTTTGGATTTGGAGGGACTCACGAATCTGGGTGGATTCGTGAATCCGGGTCTCGGATCCACGAATCCGGATCCAGGTTTGGATTCGGACTCACGAATCCCAATCCAGGATGAGATTCGCGAATTGGATCCGGTGTGCAGCCTTACCTAAGATATCATATGAATAGAGAGAGAGAGAGAGAGAGAGAGAGAGAGAGGATCCCTATCCACACATACACATCTCTCGTTAGCTGTAT